>CM060606.1:48511771-48526771 GCA_030578255.1 Tiaroga cobitis
AGGTGACACATTTACCCCATTTTCACAAGATATAATATACATATATGGCGTCCCCAGAATGTGTCTGTGAAATTTCAGCTAAAAATATCAGATCATTTGTTATAGCTCGTCAAATTTGCCCCTTTTGGGTGTGAGCAAAAACGCACTGTTTTTGTGAGTGTCCCTTTAAATGCAGATGAGCTTTAGCTCCGCCTCTGTTCAGAAGAGGGCGGAGCCTTCACACGAGCTTCAGAGACTCCGGCAATAACAACACAGGCCAATCTCACTGATCCAGAATCAGGAGTAACCAGCAGCGAGTGCAGCCTTACGGAGAGACTCAGGGAGAGCTTCACTTTTACACGTTTCTGAATGTTAGCGGAGACATTTGTGTAGTTGTTGTGGAGTTACACTGATCATCTCCTCATCATGTTGAACTCTTCCACAAGTGTCCACAGTTCCTGAGGTGTTTATAAGACAGCGGTGACATGTTCTGGTCAATAGTGTTCAGTGTCGTCTGTGCTCAACCACAGAACAGTTTCAGCCGTCGCTGGATCTTCTCCAGTGCGTTAGAACTGGTCTCTGTCGGCGCTCGCCGAACCCAATGTCGCTGGTGTGTGTAAACGTGCAGATTAAGGGCCGGGAATATTATAATAAGATCCTCTTCATACGTCAGTAGGAGCGAAATCTGATCGGCTTATTTTATAACATGCTCTCAGAGAAAGGCTCACCAGAACAGTGTTACTGGGTTTCACTTTTCATGGTTTCTGTGTCGGTAGAAGCGGCAGATTACAGCACTTACACGGGGAAAGGCAGTTTTTTCATGAAATGTCCCCTTTAACACTAACCCTAAGACAGTCTTACTGTGAACTACGAGGTTGTTAATTGATGGTTTTGCATCTGTTGAAGCCGTCATGGCACATTTTTTCTACTTAAGTTTTAATAATGACAATTAACAGTGCAAGTCCTGGTGATTCTGCAGAGAAATCTCCACCAATCAGTGAATCACGGCGAGCAAATGATGCTGCATTAGCTCTGCCCGTTCCCATGAAGCACAGCGAACGATGCAATCAAGTCTCAAATATACTGAAATATTTATATATATATGCATATCTTACAATAAACATAATATACACTGTTTGGATATACATAGTCAACATATTTAAATCTATAGTTTTATAATAATGTATAGTTTATAATAATTTTTTTCAGATTTTTAAAAAATACTTTTTTGTTTAAAATGTGTGATTCTTCTCCTGGTTGGTTTGTTTCATGGCAAATAACTCTTAAAAATCCCTATGGGAAAAATACTTTTGGAAGCAAGGCAGCTGAATAAGTGTGTGGCTCTGTTGAAGTACAAAAGAAGCACTTGTTGTTATTTAAGCACAAGTGTGCTGGAGTTCGTTTGTGTCGTTCGCATGCAGACCTGTGAAACGAGTGAAAGCTGCAGTAATGAACACACACTCGCATTTACATGCAGTCAACACTGACTCACTAACTAGTTGTGCAAACCTACACACACACACTGTGCTCGAGCGTCCTGACAGACAGTCACATGTGCTCAGACAGAGATTGTGGAGCAGAATTAAAGAGCTGTTTAATGTGATCTGTCCCAGAGTTCTGTGCGTTTACTGGGTGTGTTTATATGTGATTGACAGTCAGTGACTCTTTCATCACTGTATCATGTGACTGTGTAAATGTGAGAGGATTACAGTGTCTTCCTGTGGAGTGTTACTGTGTTTCTCTATAAAAACACACACATTCATCAGTGCTGCTCTGACACTCACACACACACACACACACACACACACGACTAACAACAGCTCATCCACTCAGTGGGAGAGGAGAGAATGATGGGAAATGTTGCTCTGACTCAGAGTTTGGAGGCGCTCCTGATGTGTTTCCAGTAACGTGTGTATGAGTGAGAGTGAGTGTGTGTGAACACACTCAGGGATGAGCAGCAACGTTAAAAGCATCAGAATGTCATGAGATGATGTACATTACCAGTAGCGGGTCAGAGTTCAGTCCTTCATCAAACCAGTCTCACACCGGCAGACAGACTGCAGTGTGAACGCGTCTCACACACACACACTCGCACGCGGGGGTTCTTGTGTCCTGCGGGCCGTCAGAGGGATGTTTGCAGGAGGAATGACTGATCTGTTGTGTGTGTTGTGTTTCAGAACGGTGTGTCGGGCGCTGAGGAGGTGGTGTTCTGCCATTACATCATCTGTAACGACACACAGGAGGTGCTGCGCTTCGGACAGGTCGACACAGACGAGAACATCCTGTTACAGAGCAACCAGAGCCACCAGTACAGCTGGAGAACACACAAATCCCCACAGGTGTGTGTGTGTGTGTGTATGTCTGCCTGTCTGTGTGTGTGTGTGTGTGTGTGTGTGTGTGAGAGAGAGAGAGAGAGAGAGACAGTGTGTGTGTCTGTCTGTCTTTCTGTCTCTGTGTGTGTGTGTCAAGGTTTTACAGATGCTAGAAACGTTACTTTCAAATGAAAGATTTGTATCAAAGATCACACACACCCACACACACAGCGTACTTTTTAATTATTCACTAGCTTTTATCACTGGGAATGACACTTGCAAAATCCAAATCTCTGTCCATCATTTTGCGAGCAATTGTTGATCAAGAAAATTTTCTCACAATATTGGAAATATTTACGTTTTAAATCATGAAGGCGAGCCAGTGGATATCACACAAGCAAACTTTGCTCTTGAGTTATACTGGTGGAAAGACTCAAACCCCAGTCAATTATTCACTACAGAAAGTGAAATTATAAAAACATTACGCTGCATTAACGGTTCATATACGCATGATTTAGTCAGCCGGATCCGGGCCGTATCCAGATCAGATGGAGGACCTGCACCTAGACACGACCACAACGCATGATGTAGTCAGCCGGATCCGCGCCGTATCCAGATCAGATGGAGGACCTGCGCCTAGACACGACCACAACACATGATGTAGTCAGCCGGATCCAGGCCGTATCCAGATCAGATGGAGGACCTGCGCCTAGACACGACCACAACGCATGATACAACACGACAGCCATCAATGATCCTCATCAAACTCGTCTCCAAACTCCATCACTGACAGGATGGAGAAAAACCTTGAGAGAAACCAGACCCAGTCCCTCAAGAGGAGAGTCTAGATGACACAATCTCTGCTGACACTTCAGACCCGGATCTGGCTGACTACATCATGCGTTGTGGTCGTGTCTAGGCGCAGGTCCTCCATCTGATCTGGATACGGCCCGGATCCGGCTGACTACATCATGCGTTGTGGTCGTGTCTAGGCGCAGGTCCACCATCTGATCTGGATACGGCCCGGATCCGGCTGACTGCAGTAAACCTTGGAATAAAAAGAGAGACTAACATTAGCGTAGACGCCATTCTTCTTATGATGTAACGAGTACATCAGGATTTATGGGAAGTTTTCCCGGTTCCGGCTGACCTAATCTATGAAGCCTAATAATCATTTAATTGATTTGAATAATGGGAATGTATAATGTTCTATGTGAATGCCAGGTAAAAGAGATGTGTTTTTAGTCTAGCTTTGAACTGACAGAGTGTGTCTGCTTCCCGGACAATGGTAGGAAGACTGTTCCGAAGTTTTGGTGCTAAATAGGAAAAGGATCTACCGCCAGCAGTCGATTTAGATATTCTAGGTATTATCAACTGGCCGGAGTTTTGAGATCGCAATAGACGTGAAGGACTATAATGCGTTAAGAGCTCGCTCAAGCACTGCGGAGCTAAACCATTTAGTGCTTTGTAAGTAATCAACAATATTTTGAAATGTATACGATGTTTAATAGGGAGCCAATGCAGTGTTGACAGAACCGGGCTAATATGGTCATACTTCCTGGTTCTGGTAAGAACTCGAGCTGCTGCGTTTTTAACTAGCTGTAGTTTGTTTATTAAGCGTGCAGGGCAACCACCCAGTAGAGCATTACAATAATCTAGCCTTGAGGTCATGAACGCATGAACTAATTGTTCCACATTTTTCATTTAAAAGCATATGTCGTAATTCAGAAATATTTTAAAGATAGAAGAATGCAGTTTTACAGATGCTAGAAACGTGGCTTTCAAATTAAAGATTGGTATTAAAGAGCACACACACACACACCCAGGTTCCTAACCGACGACGAAGACTTGACAGAGCAGCCATCAAGTGTTAGACAGTATTCTAGGTTATTACGTGTGGAAGTTTTTGGTCCAATAATTAGAATCTCTGTTTTTTCAGAATTAATTCGTAGGAAATTACTAGTCATCCAGTTTTTCCGTTAATTTTGTGAATTGGTAAGTTTCGAAGAAATATAGAGCTGAGTATCATCAGCATAACAGTGAAAACTAATACCATTCTTCCTAATGATATCTCCTAAGGGTAGCATGTACAGAGTGTGTGTGTAGCATGTACAGAGTGTGTGTGTGTGTATGTAGCATGTACAGAGTGTGTGTGTGTGTGTGTGTGCGTGTGTGTGTAGCATGTACAGAGTGTGTGTGTGTAGCATGTACAGAGTGAACAGCAGCGGTCCTAGTACTGAGCCTTGTGGTACGCCATACTGAACTTGTGATCGATAAGACATCTCTTTATTTACTGCTACAAACTGATAACGGTCAGTTAAGTATGATTTAAACCATGCTAATGCAATTCCACTAATGCCAACCTCATTTTCGAGTCTATTTAAAAGAATGCAGCACTAAGATCGAGTAACACTAATAGAGAGATACAACCACGATCGGATGATAAGAGCAAATCATTTGTGACTCTAATGAGAGCGGTCTCAGTGCTATGGTACGGTCTAAATCCGGACTGAAAATCCTCGCAGATATCATTTCTTTCTAGAAAGGAACACAGTTGTGAAGATACTGCTTTTTCTAATATCTTTGACAGAAAAGGCAGATTCGAGATCGGCCTGTAATTGACTAATTCTGTAGGATCAAGTTGTGTTTTTTTAACAAGCAGTTTAATCATAGCCAGTTTAAAGGTTTTTGGTACGTATCCTAGAGACAAAGATGAATTAATGATATTAAGAAGAGGATATATGACCTCTGGAAACATCTCTTTCAGTAGCTTAGTCGGTATAGGATCTAACATACAAGTTGTCAATTTACATGATTTGTAATGAATGAATGGTATTTTTCCTCAGGGAGACTACAATGCACTCCCTGATGCGATACTGTAGTAGATGGTTGCATAGTTATAATTTTCTCTCTAATTTGATCAATCTTGTAAGTAAAAAAGTTCATAAAGTCATTACAGTTGTGCTGCTTGGAAACGTCTGGGGTTGAAGCTTTATTTTTCGTTAATTTAGCCATTGTCAAGTCAAGTTTTATTTATAGAGCACAAGTTTAACACAACCATAGTTGATCCAAAGTGCTTTACATTACAGTAAAATAAATCAATAAAAATAAAATAAAGAGAAAAGGAGTAGAAAAACAAACAAAAAGAAATGGAGATAAAAATCAAGTATCACATTCATTCAATGTATCCATGTTAAATACCCTGAATAAACTGTTTCAAATAAATACCTAGGGTTTTGTTTATTTTCTTCTAATAGGTTTGAAAAATAAGCAGATCTAGCAGCTTTTAAAGCCTCTCTGTAAGCAATCGAGCTCTCCTTCCATGAACTGCGAAATACCTCTAGTTTAGTTTTCTTCCAGTTGCGCTCCATGTTTCTGGCTGCTCTCTTAAGGGCCCGGGTGTGCTCGCTGTACCACGGCGTTGGGCTATTTTCTTTAATCTTCTTTAAGCGCAACGGAGCAACTGCGTCTAAAGTGCTGGAAAAGAGAGAGTTAAAAGTTTCTGTCGCATGATCAAGTTCTTCTAAGCTATCTGGGATGCTGAGATGATGAAACTGATCAGGAAGATTGTTAATAAAGCAATCTGATTTCAAATTCACACAAGGTCCCCAGATAATACTAATCCCGTGTGAATAGGGCTTAAGACTATGTGCCATATTACTAGAGAGAAGAGCAGCACCAGCCCAGGAGGGATGAATATCATCTCTTTTCATCAGATCAGGTCTGCCCCCAAAACTTTTCCAATTGTCGATGAATTCTATATTATTTTGCGGACACCACTTCGACAGCCAGCCATTGAGTAAGGACAGTCTACTAACTATCTCATCACTCCTGCGAACAGGAAGGGGGCCAGAGCAAATTACAGTGCCTGACATCGTACTTGCGAGTTCACACACCTTTTTAATGTCAATTTTAGTGATCTGTGTGAGAGAGAGTGTGTGTGTGTGTGTGTGTGTGTGTGAGTGTGTGAGAGGTAATGCTTGAATGTGAACAGCAACTATTGTGCCCCACACTCTCTCACACAGACACACACACACACACACACACACACACACACACACACGCACACACACACACACATGCAGCTCTAGACACTCGTGGGTTTTTCCCTCTCCTTGAACACAATGTGTGTCTGTATCTGCTGTACGTTTCCTGTTCCTGCGGCTTCAGTCTGAATGTGTCCAGAGTCTCTCAGACACACTGACACACCGCAGCAGCCGCGTCTCTGTCTGTCTGTGTGTGTGCGTGTCCGTGGCCGCAGGGTCAGTGCCGTCCTGTCGTCGCCGTCTCGTGGTCCGGCGGGCCGAGGGTGTTTGTCCGGTCGCTGTGACGCGCTGCTGTTCTCTGTGGGTTTGAGTCCTGATGAAGCGCTGCTGCTCTTGTTTTAATCTGTGCCGTTTGAGACGGATGGTTTTTATTACGCCAGTGTTTTGAGTCAGTAAACGCTCAGGCTGTTTTCCCACAGTGCACTGCGGTGAGAGGCGTTGACTGCGCGTCTCCGCCGGGACTCGTGTGGCATGCGAATGACTTCAGGGCTGCGGACGCCAGTATGGAGACCATTAGCACCAATCTGGACTGAATCTGGGCGGATATTCCACTTCCTGTCTGTTCCTGTGGGGGGGGGGTCATCACAGTAGCTGCTGCCAAACCCTAACACACACACACATACACACACACAGTTAATTGTCGCAGTAAACACACTCGCACACAGATAATTCATAAATCTTGCTCGTCCTCATGCCTCTTTCACACACTTGCTGTTTGGTCACAGAAACACACTCCTTCGGGCCGTGATGATGTCATGCGTCATGTGAACGAGCCCCTGGCGGCCCATCGCAATTATAGCCACACATCCATAATTTCCTGGTTGAGTTATGGCCGCTCGTGTGGATGGGTGTGAGAGTGACTTGCGTGTTTGCGCTGGTTTCCATGGTGATGTGAAGATCTGGTTCCTCCACATGATGCGTGTGTGTGTGTGTCAGTCGTTTGCAGCACATCTAATCTTGTTCAGGTCGTGTGTTTCAGCTCATGTCCGGTTGCGTTGGATGAGCGGGAACACGTGCGCGGCTGCTTTGATGAGCGCGAGCCGCTGTTTTGGCGTCTCTTGAAGGTCGCGCTGGAAAAGGGCTGTTGTGCAAATAAAGGGGTCGAGCCGCTGCTTCCTGATGAGTCACAGCGCAGAGATCTGAGGCATGATGTCATTTCCTCTCGCCAGCCTATGGAGGAGGAAGAGCTGCTCAAATTGACTTCAGCCTTTGATTGGCAGTGTTTTCGTAAGGGAATCCGGCTTCAAACGGCCGGGAAGCGCAGGATCAGGCCTGACCGCGGTCACCGATCGCTTCGACCCGCACACTAATTTGTTTTACTTTACAGTTTGAGTAACACTTAGTGCAGTTCAGAGTGTCAGTGTGATCTCACTCTGACCCGATTCATGAACGCTCTGTAGGAATGATAAACAAGAGTTCACACTGTCAACAGTTAAATCAGCACGAACATAACACACACACATAACACACACACATACACACACACACATAACACACACACACTCACACACAAAAAAACACTCACACACACACACACAAACACACACACACTCACACACACACTCTCATGAGCAGTGAAGGTGGTATTTCTGAGCTTGTTTTGAATATCAGGTTCTAATGAATTCAAATGTGTTGCATCAGTGTGGTCACTGAGTGTGTGTGAGTGCCAAGTCAAGTCACCTTTATTAAGTTCAGTGATGGTTCATTTTTGTTGTAAAAAAGTTATTAATTTAGTTTATATATATATATAGCCGCTCTGGAGAAAACAGTGATGTCATCGTCCAGCTCAGTTCAGTTCTCATATAATGCTGTCAATGCAGGAGATCAATAATATTGCTGGATATTAAATGTCTCCAACACAGCAGCCAAAAGCCAAAGGCGACAGTGAAGGAACCGAAACTCCATCAGTGACAGAATGGAGAAAACCCTCATGAGAAACCAGACTCAGTCGCTCAGTTCTCCTCTGGCCAACGAGCCAACAGTGTGTGATTATGATTCAGGAGCATTACAGGTCAGAGGTCAGATTGGATCAGAATATTATCCAGTTCCCTCTGGTTGAAGATCAGAGTCACGCCGCTATGGAGACGAGTTTGTTGAGGATCAGTGCCGATGGCTGTCGTGTCGATGAGGCCTTACAGGGGAGAGTCTAGATCACACAATCTCTGCTGACACTTCAGACCCGGATCCGGCTGACTACATCATGTGTTGTGGTCGTGTCTAGGTGCAGGTCCTCCATCTGATCTGGATACGGCCCGGATCTGGCTGAGTGAGTGAGAGTGAGTGAGTGAGTGAGTGAGTGAGTGTGTGAGTGTGTGAGTGTGTGTGTGTGTGTGTGTGTGTGTGTGTGTGTGTGTGTGTGTGTGTGTGTGTGTGTGTGTGTGTGTGTGTGTGTGTGTGTGTGTGTGGTTTAATCCCCGGTTCCACCTGACCAAGTGTCGAGGTGTCCATGAGCAAGACACCTAACCCCAGCTGCTCCCGACGAGCTGGCTGACGCCTTGCATGGCTGACACTGCCGTCGGTGTATGAATGAGTGAGTGAATGGGTGAATGTGAGGCAATATGTAAAGCACTTTGTTGGCCATTGGGTCTGTGAAAGCGCTATATAAATGCAGTCCATTTACCATTTATCAAGATGCTCTTATGTAAATATTTGTTTTTATTGTACAGTACAAAGGTATTATTAGCATAGTAATATGAGACAAAAAAACAATATATGGGAAAATTACAATATGGTTAAATTGCGCAGCCCGACACACAAGCATAACAAAACTGGAGCTATAATTAAAAAAATGTCTTATAAATTGCAATGACAAATTCTATCCAAAAAAAGAACAATAACTCCCCCTAAAATTGTTTTAGAAGAAACTGCCTGGCCACTAAAAAATATTAATGGTGGATACGTTTTCTGAAGTTGTCGTCAGGTTATTTGCTTTCAGTGACGCATTACTGTGTTTCAGCTGCTGCACATCTGCATTACTGTGTGTTTCTGCTGCTGCACATCTGCATTACTGTGTTTCTGCTGCTGCACATCTGCATTACTGTGTGTTTCAGCTGCTGCACATCTGCATTACTGTGTGTTTCAGCTGCTGCACATCTGCATTACTGTGTGTTTCAGCTGCTGCACATCTGCATTACTGTTTAAGCTGCTGCACATCTGCATTACTGTGTGTTTCTGCTGCTGCACATCTGCATTACTGTGTTTCTGCTGCTGCACATCTGCATTACTGTATGTTTCAGCTGCTGCACATCTGAATTACTGTTTATGCTGCTGCACATCTGCATTACTGTGTGTTTCTGCTGCTGCACATCTGCATTACTGTGTTTCAGCTGCTGCACATCTGCATTACTGTGTGTTTCATCTGCTGCACATCTGCATTACTGTGTGTTTCTGCTGCTGAACATCTGCATTACTGTTTCTGCTGCAGCACATCTGCATTACTGTGTGTTTCTGCTGCTGCACATCTGCATTACTGTGTTTCTGCTGCTGCACATCTGCATTACTGTATGTTTCAGCTGCTGCACATCTGAATTACTGTTTCTGCTGCTGCACATCTGCATTACTGTGTGTTTCTGCTGCTGCACATCTGCATTACTGTGTTTCAGCTGCTGCACATCTGCATTACTGTGTGTTTCATCTGCTGCACATCTGCATTACTGTGTGTTTCTGCTGCTGAACATCTGCATTACTGTTTCTGCTGCAGCACATCTGCATTACTGTTTCAGCTGCTGCACATCTGCATTACTGTGTTTCAGCTGCTGCACATCTGCATTACTGTGTTTCAGCTGCTGCACATCTGCATTACTGTGTTTCAGCTGCTGCACATCTGCATTACTGTGTGTTTCAGCTGCTGCACATCTGCATTACTGTTCCAGCTCCTGCACATCTGCATTACTGTGTGTTTCAGCTGCTGCACATCTGCATTACTGTGTGTTTCAGCTGCTGCACATCTGCATTACTGTTTAAGCTGCTGCACATCTGCATTACTGTGTGTTTCTGCTGCTGCACATCTGCATTACTGTGTTTCTGCTGCTGCACATCTGCATTACTGTATGTTTCAGCTGCTGCACATCTGAATTACTGTTTATGCTGCTGCACATCTGCATTACTGTGTGTTTCTGCTGCTGCACATCTGCATTACTGTGTTTCAGCTGCTGCACATCTGCATTACTGTGTGTTTCATCTGCTGCACATCTGCATTACTGTGTGTTTCTGCTGCTGAACATCTGCATTACTGTTTCTGCTGCAGCACATCTGCATTACTGTGTGTTTCTGCTGCTGCACATCTGCATTACTGTGTTTCTGCTGCTGCACATCTGCATTACTGTATGTTTCAGCTGCTGCACATCTGAATTACTGTTTCTGCTGCTGCACATCTGCATTACTGTGTGTTTCTGCTGCTGCACATCTGCATTACTGTGTTTCAGCTGCTGCACATCTGCATTACTGTGTGTTTCATCTGCTGCACATCTGCATTACTGTGTGTTTCTGCTGCTGAACATCTGCATTACTGTTTCTGCTGCAGCACATCTGCATTACTGTTTCAGCTGCTGCACATCTGCATTACTGTGTTTCAGCTGCTGCACATCTGCATTACTGTGTTTCAGCTGCTGCACATCTGCATTACTGTGTTTCAGCTGCTGCACATCTGCATTACTGTGTGTTTCAGCTGCTGCACATCTGCATTACTGTTCCAGCTCCTGCACATCTGCATTACTGTGTGTTTCAGCTGCTGCACATCTGCATTACTGTTTCAGCTGCTGCACATCTGCATTACTGTGTGTTTCAGCTGCTGCACATCTGCATCACTGTTTCAGCTGCTGCACATATGCATTACTGTGTGTTTCAGCTGCTGCACATCTGCATTACAGTGTGTTTCAGCTGCTGCACATCTGAATTACTGTGTGTTTCAGCTGCTGCACATCTGCATTACTGTGTTTCAGCTGCTTCACATCTGCATTACTGTGTTCCAGCTGCTGCACATCTGCATTACGGTGTGTTTCAGCTGCTGCACATCTGCATTACTGTGTTCCAGCTGCTGCACATCTGCATGGAGGGCTGGGGAAACTGGCGCTGGGCCGAAGCCTTCAGTGTGGACGAGGTGGGGAACCTGCTGAGAACCATCCAACATAAAGGACAGACGGCATCTCTCATCATCAGGGTCAAGCAGCTCAGCGGAGTCCAGAAACAGGTACACACACACACACACACACACACACACACACACACACACACACAAAGACACGCGCGCGCACACACACACACACACACAACTACTCACTCACTCACACACACGCACACAAAGACATTCCCACTTATTAAATCAGTCAGTGTCATGTGACCCGGAGCGTCTCATGGATCATCTCTCTCTCTCTCTCTCTCTCTCTCTCTCTCTCTCTCTCTCTCTCTCTCTCTTTCTCTGTCAGGTGATCATCTGCGGCCGGCAGGTGATGTGCAGTTTCCTGCATCAGTCGATCGAGCTGCGGCTCGTGCAGTACCACAGGGGTCACGAGGGACAGGAGCGCGTCGCCTGTCTGGAGCCGCACTGCAAACCGGCCTCGTTCGTGGTGGAGGATGTGGAGCTGACGGAGGTGTGTGTGCGCGCGTGTGGAGACGACGCCTGGTCGGGGGACGTGTGTCTGGATCCCAGCGACACACACGCCAGCTCTGTGGTGCAGGTGCGTCACGACCAATCACACACACCAGCTCTTGACCAATCACACACACCAGCTCTGTGGTGCAGGTGCGTCACGACCAATCACACACACCAGCTCATGACCAATCACACACACCAGCTCTCGACCAATCACACACACCAGCTCATGACCAATCACACACACCAGCTCTCGACCAATCACACACACCAGCTCTGTGGTGCAGGTGCGTCACGACCAATCACACACACCAGCTCTCGACCAATCACACACACCAGCTCTGTGGTGCCGGTGCGTCACGACCAATCACACACACCAGCTCTCGACCAATCACACACACGTCAAGTCATCTTCATTTATATTGCGCTTTTAACAATGGATTATTCCAAAGCAGCTTTACAGAGATAAACATATAATTTAAGGTAACAGAGATTGTTTTGGCTTTATAGCGGTTCTTGAATAATGTTATTTCCAGCTAAAGTTAGTTTTGATTGATTCACCTCCATTGAAATGATCATTTCTTATTAAATTAGGGGCCACTAAGACGACGGCGTTCTCTCTAAACAGACTTTAAACACAAACCTGTGATTAACGCTGACGACGTTCACATGCGTTCACATGCGCATTAAGAATTGATTCTATAGTTATGTACTTTTGAAAATATGTGCGCAGGTTTGCAATTCCATACAACCCATGCCTAAACAAACTACTTGTCTTACCTATAAATTTTGATACAGAATTTTGTTTTATTTTATCTAGGGCTGTCAGTTAAACGCGTTATTAACGGCGTTAACGCAAACCCATTTTAACGGCGTAAATTTTTTTATTGCGCCATTAACGGTCTTTTTGGCCTAGTAAACTTTGTAGTTTTATTCACACGCTGTTACAACAGGACGCGGCATGCGCCCATTCATTTCAATGGCTTGCGCCGCGCGAGGACGTTTTGTTGCTTCGTCGACCAAAGCGCAAGCGGATCTAGCTAGACCGGAAACAAAACAACAGGCACGGCGCACACACTTGTTTGGGCTTGCGAGCCGTCCAAATAGTTGGTTACCGTTACGCTTTGAGTGGATGACGAGCGCGAGACGCCGAAATGGATGCCAATAAGATTCTGAATGGAAAGTTTACTTTTAAAAAGTTGCCAAATGGTTCCATTGACAAGACCAAAGTGATCTGTGTGTTTTGTCGTTGTGAACTGAGCTATGCACAAAGCAAGCCGATCCACTTTTCCATGTTGATAAGAGCATTAAAATGAGAAAAAATTATGGGACAAAAAGAAAATCAAGAGATATTTATAATAGATAAAAAATAATTGCGATTAATCGCGATTAAATATTTTAATCGTTTGACAGCCCTAATTTTATCACTTCGGGGTACGCAAGCCGTATTTTCAACAACGCTTTATCTGTAGAGTGGGAAAGGGATCCTCCATAGGGAGAGGATATTCTTGCACACCAGCTCTGTGGTGCAGGTCTGTCACGACCAATCAAACACACCAGCTCTCGACCAATCACACATACCAGCTGTGTGTTGCCGGTGCGTCACGGCCAATCACACGCCTCAGTGGGAGCTTTGTTATAGACTACAGATCGTTTCAGAGCAGCTTCACAGTAATAAACAGGAGAATAACAGAAAATTCATCAAATATGAGACAAGCTCATGTAAAAGCTGCTCTAGAAACACAAGTAATAGTCATAATAATGTATGATCCTCCTGTCCACTGATCATTAGTGGTCATTAGCCGGGCGGCAGTGGCTCAGTGGTTCATGTAGATTGTCTACAAACCGGAAGGTTGGTGGTTCAATCCCCAGTTCCACCTGACCAAGTGTCAAGGTGTCCATGAGCAAGACCCCTAACCCCAGCTGTGTGTGTGTGTGTGTGTGTGTGTGTGTGTTTGTGTGAGACACCTAACCCCAGCTGCTCCCGACGAGCTGGATGGCTTGCATGGCTGACACCGCTGTCGGTGTGTGAGTGAGTGAGTGAATGGGTGAATGTGAGGCAATACGCTTTGGTGGGTCTGTGAAAGTCCATTTACCATTAGTGAAGCTATTTAACAACAAGGTCCTGTCAGTGTTTTATAGTCGCTTTCATACACAATTTAAAAGCATCTAATGAGGTCTGATCATCTGAAACACACATTGCGTGTGTGTATGGTGTTTCCTCCACGCTGATCATGCCTAAAGGGATTGTGTGTGTGTGTGTGTGTGTGTGTGTGTGTGTGAGTGTGTGTATGTTTCCTCCGCGCTGATCATGCCTGAAGGGATTGTGCTGAGTGTGTGTGTATGTTTCCTCCGCGCTGAAGGGATTGTGCTGTGAGTGTTTGTCCACCCCTGCACTTCCTGTCCAGAGACTCACTGAATGAGGAACATCAGCTGCTGTGTTCATGCACAGGAAACGACAGAATGATGAACCAACAGGGTTTCATATTGTGTGTGTGCAGGTGCCGTGTTCTAATGGATCATTGCTGCATGTCTGGTGCACACGAATCCTGCTGGAGCCAAACACACACATGCAGCAGAGAGTGGTGAGTACACACACACACACACACACACACACATGGGTTAGTCTCCTGCACTCAAGTGTTTTGACTGCATGTGTGTGTTCAGGTTGTGTTCAGTCCGCTCTTCATGATGTGGAGTCACCTGCCGGACCCGGTTCTGGTTCATGTGGAGAAGAGGAGTCTGGGTCACAGAGACACACAGCTCATTCAGGGCCACGGCCACCAGGAGGCGCTGCTGAACGCGGAGGCCGATCTGACACACCACCTCACCTTCCAGGCCAGGTACACACACATACACACTCACTCTCACACACACACTCTCTCTCTCTCTCTCACACACACACACATACACACATAGACAAACACACTCTCTCTCACACACACACATACGCACTCTCTCTCACACACACACACTCTCTCTCACACACACACTTACAGGACAACAAGACTGATGATTCGGTCAAACTCTCATCCTGTAATGACACAGGAATCTCTCACTGCGATCATTGTGT
>CM060606.1:48534271-48614271 GCA_030578255.1 Tiaroga cobitis
TGCCCACCCTGCAGCTGCGCATCATCACGGACACGCCCCCCAGCCCCTCGGACACGCCCACCACTCCCTCAGACACGCCCACCAGCCCCATGGACACGCCCACATCACCAGGCTGGACTGACACCTTTGACATCAGTTGTCCTGGAACACAGGTGCACAACAACACAACAACACCTGACTCTACAGCTGCACGACCTGAGGAGAAAATACTTTGAATTTCCTGATTAGAATTGTCATTGTGATATAAAATGTGATTTATAATAAAAAAATAGCTCCAGGTTTATTGTACTTGTTTGTTGGCACTAGCAATTTTATTATTATATCAAAATTATTATTATTAATTTAAAATATTAAACGAAATAACAAATATTCCTATTGTAATTTCACCGTGAAATAATCAAGTTTGAGAGAAAAAAACCTCTCAGTCCTCATGACCGGATCTCTTGATCTCTGTGTTTTGTAGGTTGTTTTTCTTCCTGGTTTCGGCTGTTTGTACATCGATGTTGTTCAGCAGAGCGGCACGATCACACTGACACTGGCGCCAGAGAGCAGCGCTGCAGACGCCGTCACACACCTCAGGTACAACACACTCCTGCTGTGTGCGTGCGTGTGTGTGTAGTCTCTCCACCGGAGGACGTGTGTGTGTGTGTGGAGTTTCTCCACCGGAGGCCGTGTGTGTGTGTGTGGAGTCTCTCCACCGGAGGCCGTGTGTGTGTGTGTGGAGTCTCTCCACCGGAGGACGTGTGTGTGTGTGGAGTTTCTCCACCGGAGGGCGTGTGTGTGTGTGTGTGTGTGTGTGTGTGGGAGTCTCTCCACCAGAGGGCGTGTGTATGTGTGTGTATGTGTGTGTGTGTGTGTGTGCGGAGTCTCTCCACCAGAGGGTGCGTGTGTGTGTGTGTGGAATCTCTCCACCAGAGGGTGCGTGTGTGTGTGGAGTCTCTCCTCCAGAGGGTGTGTGTGGTGTGTGTGTGCCAGCAGCCATATCACCCTGTAGCCCAAGACTGGTTGCCCACTGAAGCTCAGCAGGGCTGAGGCTGGTCAGTGTCTGGATGGGAGACTCCTGAGAAAACTAGGTTGCTGCTGGAGGAGGTGTTAGTGAGGGCAGCAGGGGGCGCTCACCCTTGGTCTGTGTGGGTCCTAACGCCCCAGTGTAGTGATGGGGACACTATACTGTCAAAGAGCACCGTCCTTCGGATAAGACGTTAAACCGAGGCCCTGACTCTCTGCGGTCACAAAAAATCCCAGGATGTCTTTCGAAAGAGTAGGGGTGTAACCCCGGCATCCTGGCCAAATTTGCCCCTTGGCCTCTGTCCATCATGGCCTCCTAATAACCCCTATATATATATACACTGATTGGCTTCACTCTGTCTCCTCTCCGCCAGTAAGCTGGTGTGTGGTGGGCGTTCTGGCGCACTATGGCTGCCATCGCATCATCCAAGTGGATGCTGCACATTGGTGGTGGTTGAGGAGATTCCCCCTTCCATGTGAACCGCTTTGAGTGCCTAGAAAAGCGCTATATAAATGTAATGAATGAATGAATTATTGTGTGTGTGGTTGCCCCGCCCTCGTCATCAGAGAAGAGATGCTGCAAGAGGAAGTTATTCTGAAGATTATTAACACAATTATGATGATGTGCACCCATAATTCATTTACAATAAACACTGCAATACTTCATAAGGAAAATAGAATGGTCTCTTGATTTCATGATGACTGTGTGTGTTTCTCGCAGGCCGTCCAGTCCTTTGCTGTCCTTCAGGGTTCTGCTGACGGAGGCGAGCATGGCGCTCTGTGATGACATCACCAGCCGGTCCGGATCAGTGGAGCTGCTGCGTCTCACCGTCTCTAAACTCCTGCTCCTGCTGCCGGCCATCGATCCTCCACCCGACGCTCCACCCGACCACACCGTACACACCGTACAGGTGCTCTGCGGCGGCCTGCAGGTGGACAACCAGCTGTACCAGCGTGCCAGCTTCCACTTCCCCGTCATCATGTGCCAGGAGCCGCCGGGCGACCCCGCGCTGACCCCGGGCGACCCCGCGCTGACCCCGCAGGAGTTCTGCCACGCCTGCTTCTTCTCTCTGAGCCTCACGGTCTCCGGCTCCGGACAGCTGGACCGGCTCTCGCTGCGCATCCGCCCGGCGCGCGTGTATCTGGAGGACACCTTCCTCTACTACATGAAGACGCTCCTCCACACCTACATCCCAGAATGCACCCTGGCTGTGCATGGCGAAGGGGCGGGGCTCCCACGGGAGGTGCTGGAGTCGATGCGTGCGCTGGTGACGCCGCTACGCCTGCAGAAGCTCTCGATCGAACCCCTTCAGCTGCTGCTCTCCATCCACGCGTCTCTGAAGCTCTACATCGCCTCCGACCACACGCCGCTGTCCTTCTCGCTGTTCGAGCGCGGCCCCATCTGCACCACCTCACGCCAGCTCGTACACACACTCGCCATGCACTACGCCGCCGGCGCTCTCTTCCGGGCAGGTGCGTCTCTCACACACACCACACACACAGACACACACACACACAGACACACACCTGAGAACTGAACATCCGTGAGCTTCCGTTCGTGACAGAAACGAGTCGACAGTCACTCTATAGTCACTATGTTTCAGATAAATCAACATGTGCTGATGTGTGTGTGTTTGTGTGTGTGTAGGTTGGGTCGTCGGGTCTCTGGAGATTCTCGGCAGTCCCGCCAGTCTCGTTCGGAGTATCGGGAATGGCGTGTCAGATTTCTTCCGGTTGCCGTACGAGGGTTTGACTCGTGGGCCGGGAGCCTTTATCAGCGGCGTCTCGAGAGGAACCAACTCGTTCATCAAACACATCTCTAAAGGTGAAGCACACACACACACACACACACACACACACACTCACTCACACTCACTCTGTCTGTAATATTGACCGTCTCCATCTGCTATTAAGTTGGGTGTAAGTACTGAACAAACAAACCTGTGTTGCGCAGATTACCTGTTATTGAATGAAAAGTCTTAGGATACACATGACACGACACATGTGATGCGTTCAGATCCACCTCTGAAGATCTCCATGTGCTTTCAGAGATCACGACCTCCACTAATCTTCCCAAAACACCCTAGCTACCAGTGATGCGCGAGTTGATCCAAAATGAGCGGGTGCCTACGGTCACCCGCGGTTACCCGCAGTTACGAGTCATCCAAAAATATTTTTAATGATATTCGGGTCGCGGTCGGTCGGGTCGTTTGAAAAAAGATGCAAATTAAACCTGTCACTGGTGATCCGAGAACCACTGTACCTGTGCGTTCGGTAGTACGCGGATGCGCAGTATCAGCTGCTCGTGCTCATCACTTCTCTCAGCAGTGGCACCAACATGTCTCAGTTCAGTGAACTGTTACTGGAGTAAAATATACTTCGGGATATTGGTTCATTTCGATTCGGAGGGACTGTCAGGCATGTCTGAAAGTGAGTAACTTTAGTAACTTGTGGATCAGCACTGACGCAAGACGCGAACTGTTTCGAACGATTCAGTTCGATTTAGTGTACTGGTTCGACCGGTTCACTAAAAAGAACCGGTTCAAAAGAATGATTTGTTCACGAACCGGCCATGTCTATGATCACTAGTCTGCAGAGAGATGGAGGCGGCAAGAGAAAAGGTGAAGACTGGGGAGTGGACGCTCCGAAATAATGATTATGTTTGATGACTTTGTTATGTGTACGTCTTCTTGCGATGCTGTGTTGTTACACATCTATGGCCCAATGACGCTACGATGAGCATTTACTACTTTTAAAAAATGCGGTCAGGAAGCGGGTCGGGTACAATATTTTCATACTTTTTTTTGCGCTCCAAATTGCGCGAGGGTTAGTTGAAAATGTCGGTCGGGTGCGGGTTCTTTATACATTGACCCGCGCATCACTGATAGCTACTACTACGGCAAGAACTACTCGCATTTTCTTTAGAAAATGTCCCGGATGGTTTGATTCTCCTGCTGCGTTTTGTATCTGCAGCTCAGTGCAGATGTTGACGTTTAGCTCAAACAGAAGAGCGTAGGCGTTAGCAACGCCAAGGTCATGGGTTCTATTCCCAACTGATAAGAATGTAAAATGTGTACCTTGAAATGCAATGTAAGTCGCTGTGTATAAAAGCGTCTGCCTAATGTAAATGTAATGTAATGTGTGTGTCACTCACTGGCCAACACGTGTGTGTGTGTGTGTGGTGTGTGTGTGTGTGTCTGTCTACAGGGACTCTGACGTCCATCACCAATCTGGCCACGAGTCTGGCGCGGAACATGGACCGTCTGTCGCTGGACGACGAGCATTACATGCGTCAGGAGGAGTGGAGGAGGCAGCTGCCGGAGACTCTGGGAGACGGGCTGAGACAAGGCCTGTCCAGACTGGGCATCAGCCTGCTGGGTGAGACACACACACACACACACACACGAGTGCTTTATACAACACAGATCATTAACCCTAACCCTGCTGGGTGAGACACACACACACGAATGCAGTCCGCTTCTGCAGCGCTGTATACAACACAGATCCTTCACAGCAACCTCACAGTGATCAGCAGGACAATTACAGAATAAAGGGTGTGTGTCTGTGTGTGTGTGTGTAGGCGCGGTCGCAGGAATCGTGGATCAGCCCATGCAGACGTTCACACGGACACTGGATCTGCCGAGCTCGGCGAGCAGCACGGCCCGCGGCGTCATCTCAGGGGTGGGGAAAGGCATTGTGGGAGTTTTCACCAAGCCAATCGGAGGAGCAGCTGAGCTGGTGTCGCAGACGGGATACGGTATGAGGCGTTCTTGCACACGCGTGCAGGACAGTGTGTTGATGTGCAGGTGTGCAGTGACCCGTGTGTGTGTGTGTCGCAGGTCTGCTGCACGGCGCGGGTCTCTGGCAGCTTCCCAAACAGCTGCACCCGCCGACAGACTCCAGATCAGCCGACGCCTCCAACAGCCACGTCAAATACGTCTGGTAAACTAACGCTTCATTCACAACCAGGACCCAAAAACGTTGCAGGTTACGACTGAGAACAGGGAACTCGCACTGCGTCGCACTGATGACGCTATGGGGGAACACCTCCGTGTGAACCGGTGTCTGAAAAGCTTATATTTAATCACGGCAATCGATATTGACACATACAGTCTGTCACTGACGGTATTCCCTACGGCCACTGCCCAAGCTATAAGCCTCAAAGACGCATCCGATACAATGAAAGCCTACCAAGGCCGCTCAAGGGCTCCGGGAAAGGGTTCCTTTAAGGGAGGCCCGAAGGAGTCCAGTCACTTTCTGAGGGGGACTAAGGTCAACCCCACATACCACCAGGGAGGCTGACCTGGTCTAATTCGCCTTTGGCTAAGCAACACCCTAGAATGTAGATTGGCCAATCACAGCGCAGCCAAGAACGAGCTCCCACAGAGGTCCAACACTTTTTCACAGCGCTCCATTGACTTTAACACGGGCGTCTCATATTTTTGGTCTCGACCGGCTATTACTGTCGTAGTTTTGAGGAGGCGAGCCTCCGAGGGCCGTGAGAGATGAACAACTCTCCCAAACTCCTCGGCGAGCTCCCTCTGAAACCCCAGTCTCTGCCTCAGCGCGAGCGGGACCCGATCCGCCTGGCACAGATGCCCGTCCCTCTTCTCAAGGGACAATCTCACAGTTGGCTTAAGCAGATCCCTCAAGAACTGATCGTGAGGCTCTGAGCCCAAACATTAAACGCACAAGTTGCGTGTCATCAGGTGTCAAATATCTTAGACACGGATCCACACAATTCCCGAAGCGCTTTTCACAAGTCATGATTACCTTTTGAAGTTTCAGGTTGGGTTAGGTCCCTTCAGACGACAAGAGGTTGACATGTTCTCTAGCGCCCCTTTAATACTTCCGGGTCGCACTAGTAGTGACGTCATAGGATGTCGCTGGTCAATATCGATTGCCGTAATTGTATAAGCGTTTCAAATACCGGTTAACGCGGAGGCGTTCCCCAAAGCATCATCAACGCAGTGCAAGTTCCCTTTCAAAAGTGAACCTAAAAATTTGTTTATATTTCAATAATTGACCGACATTCAATGTTTTTCTTATGATTTAATACTTTAATATGTTATATTTTGATAATTATTGTTGTAAAATTATTCATTTTATTTGACATTTGTATGATTTAATTCATTTTGTGAAACCCTGATTCTGAGGGTGATCCCCCAGAATGCCCTGCGACTCAGGCCGTGTGTGTGTGTGTGTGTGTACAGGAAGATGCTGCAGTCTCTGGGCCGCCCCGAGCTGCACATGGCTCTGGATGTGTGTATGGTGAGTGGGTCGGGTCAGGAACACGCCGGCTGTCTGCTGCTGAGCGGAGAGGTTCTGTTCGTGGTCAGTGTGTGTGAGGACGCGCAGCAGCAGGCCTTTCCCATCACTGAGATCCAGTGTGAACACGACACACACACGCCTGGACGCATCACACTCACACTGCAGCAGCACCGTTTGACCAGTGACACAGAGGTACACACACACACACACACACACACACGTCTCTGCACATACTTGTGTCACAATACTATAGTTTATATTATTTGTTATATTTTTATTTGGCGCTCTTCAGGAACTCAACAGTAAGTTAACAGTAATTAACATAAAAATAAGCACCAAATGAGAGGAAAAATTGCTAAAGAATTTTTGGTAAAACTTTTAAGGTCTGATTTATTGACGTAAGTTAATGCATCAACTAACATAAACTAAAACTTTTCAGCATTTATTAACAGTTGTTAATGTTACCAAATGAAACAGTGTTATTTTAACATCATTGAGATGCTATTATAGTTTTTATTAATATTTTGAATCAGGTTTTATTTTTTCAATTTTTATTTTAATATTACATTTACATTTTACATTTATTAATTTAGTAGACGCTTTATCCAAAGCGACTTACAAATGAGAACAATAGAAGCAGTGAAACTGACAAAAGGACATTATGCAAGTGCTTTGACCCTTCCCAGTTTAATATAATGCAGTACGTGTACTTTAAAAAAAAAATGATATAGAATAGAATAGAAGAGAAAGTGTTAGTATTAATGGATCAAGTGTTGCCGAAAAAGATGCGTCTTCAGCCGTTTCTTGAAAATGGGTAAAGACTCATCAGCTCTGGTTGGGTTAGGCAGATCATTCCTCCAGCAGGAACAGTTAACCCCAACCCAACCCTCTTAATAGTTTTTAAAAATATGTCTATATAGTTTTTGTTAATTTTTATTTCAGTTTCAGTTCAAATAAATACAATTTTGTTTAATTAATGCACTGTGAACCAGGGTTACATTTTATTTTATGTTAACAGATACAACATTTGATCCTAATAATGTAGTAGTAAATCTTGAAATTTACCCTTTCCATGCCATCGACAGAACTTTCCAGCACTCCATGTTTTCACTGTTATTACACATCTTCTGAAAGAGTTTATCTCTATGTCTCTCTCTCTTTCAATTTTCAATTGAGCTTTATAAGCTTGACTGTGTATCACAATGTTGCTAAAGCATAGATATATTATATATAAATAATAAAACAAACAAAACACATATGTATAGATCATGTCTGTGTCTCAGGCCGACGGGTCTCGCGAGCGTCTCTCGGAGCTGCAGTACAGTCGGCTGGTGGAGTTCGTCACTGGAGCGTCTCAGTTTCTGTCTCCGTCTCAGTCGTCGCGTCACCAGCCGGCCGTCACTCCCGCGGATCCGCCGCCCACCGTCTCCAGAACATACCAGTATCACGCAGACCCGGCCTGCGCACGCGTGTTCGTCTGCAAGTTCAACATGGTGAAGAACAGAGCGCTGCGCATCGGCTTCCACTGACGGTCACATCACAGACTTCATCTGATTTACACATCACTTTGAGACGTCACTACATCAGCCAGAGCTGCTTTCTGTGTGAATGTGATGCTTTAAACCAAAAGAAGGCCTTTGATTTTTTTATTTTTATAAGCAATGCAAGGAAGATGATTTACTGTTTTTTATTGTATTATTCGCTCCTGTATTCTGGTCTAATGAAAATATGAGTCTGTTGCTACATAATGAATCTGCTTTTTGTAATAAAACATGGGATATTTGAAGATGTATCATCAGCTTGACATCAGTTGTTTGGTTGTGTGATCAGTGTGTTTGGTGTCTGCGGTGTTCAGGCTCGTCACTGGAGATTCAAACATTCACTGGAGATTCAAACATTCACTCATCAGTCACTGGAGATTCAAACATTCACTCATCAGTCACTGGAGATTCAAACATTCACTCGTCAGTCACTCGAGATTCAAACATTCACTCGTCAGACACTGGAGATTCAAACATTCACTCGAGATTCAAACATTCACTCGTCAGTCACTGGAGATTCAAACATTCACTGGAGATTCAAACATTCACTGGAGATTCAAACATTCACTCGTCAGTCACTCGAGATTCAAACATTCACTGGAGATTCAAACATTCACTCGTCAGTCACTCGAGATTCAAACATTCACACGTCAGTCACTCGAGATTCAAACATTCACACGTCAGTCACTCGAGATTCAAACATTCACTCGAGATTCAAACATTCACTGGAGATTCAAACATTCACTCGTCAGTCACTGGAGATTTTAAGCATTCACTCATCAGTCACTGGAGATTCAAACATTCACTCGTCAGTCACTGGAGATTCAAACATTCACTCGTCAGTCACTGGAGATCCAAACATTCACTCGAGATTCAAACATTCACTGGAGATTCAAACATTCACTCGTCAGTCACTGGAGATTTTAAGCATTCACTCATCAGTCACTGGAGATTCAAACATTCACTCGTCAGTCACTGGAGATTCAAACATTCACTCGTCAGTCACTGGAGATCCAAACATTCACTGGAGATTCAAACATTCACTGGAGATTCAAACATTCACTGGAGATTCAAACATTCACTGGAGATTCAAACATTCACTCGTCAGTCACTGGAGATCCAAACATTCACTCGTCAGTCACTGGAGATGCAAACATTCACTCGTCAGTCACTGGAGATTCAAAAATTCACTGGAGATTCAAACATTCACTCGTCAGTCACTGGAGATTCAAACATTCACTGGAGATTCAAACATTCACTCCTCAGTCACTGGAGATCCAAATATTCACTTGAGATTCAAACATTCACTGGAGATTCAAACATTCACTGGAGATTCAACATTCACTCGAGATTCAAACATTCACTCATCAGTCACTCGAGATTCAAACATTCACTCGTCAGTCACTGGAGATCCAAACATTCACTCATCAGTCACTGGAGATGCAAACATTCACTCGTCAGTCACTGGAGATTCAAAAATTTACTGGAGATTCAAACATTCACTCGTCAGTCACTGGAGATTCAAACATTTACTGGAGATTCAAACATTCACTCGTCAGTCACTGGAGATTCAAACATTCACTGGAGATTCAAACATTCACTGGAGATTCAAACATTCACTCGTCAGTCACTGGAGATTCAAACATTCACTGGAGATTCAAACATTCACTCGTCAGTCACTAGAGATGCAAACATTCACTCGTCAGTCACTGGAGATTCAAACATTCACTGGAGATGCAAACATTCACTCGTCAGTCACTGGAGATTCAAACATTCACTCGTCAGTCACTGGAGATTCAAACATTCACTGGAGATGCAAACATTCACTCGTCAGTCACTGGAGATTCAAACATTCACTGGAGATTCAAACATTCACTCGTCAGTCACTGGAGATGCAAACATTCACTGGAGATTCAAACATTCACTCGTCAGTCACTGGAGATTCAAACATTCACTGGAGATGCAAACATTCACTCGTCAGTCACTGGAGATTCAAACATTCACTGGAGATTCAAACATTCACTCGTCAGTCACTGGAGATGCAAACATTCACTGGAGATTCAAACATTCACTCGTCAGTCACTGGAGATTCAAACATTCACTGGAGATGCAAACATTCACTCGTCAGTCACTGGAGATTCAAACATTCACTCGTCAGTCACTGGAGATTCAAACATTCACTGGAGATGCAAACATTCACTCGTCAGTCACTGGAGATTCAAACATTCACTGGAGATTCAAACATTCACTCGTCAGTCACTGGAGATGCAAACATTCACTGGAGATTCAAACATTCACTCGTCAGTCACTGGAGATTCAAACATTCACTGGAGATTCAAACATTCACTCGTCAGTCACTGGAGATCCAAACATTCACTCGAGATTCAAACATTCACTCGTCAGTCACTGGAGATTCAAGCATTCACTCATCAGTCACTGGAGATTCAAACATTCACTCGTCAGTCACTGGAGATTCAAACATTCACTCGTCAGTCACTGGAGATCCAAACATTCACTCGAGATCCAAACATTCACTGGAGATTCAAACATTCACTCGTCAGTCACGGGAGATCCATTCACTCGAGATTCAAACATTCACTCGTCAGTCACTGGAGATTTTAAGCATTCACTCATCAGTCACTGGAGATTCAAACATTCACTCGTCAGTCACTGGAGATTCAAACATTCACTCGTCAGTCACTGGAGATCCAAACATTCACTGGAGATTCAAACATTCACTGGAGATTCAAACATTCACTCGCCAGTCACTGGAGATCCATTCACTCGAGATTCAAACATTCACTCGTCAGTCACTGGAGATTTTAAGCATTCACTCATCAGTCACTGGAGATTCAAACATTCACTCGTCAGTCACTGGAGATTCAAACATTCACTCGTCAGTCACTGGAGATCCAAACATTCACTCGAGATCCAAACATTCACTCGAGATTCAAACATTCACTGGAGATTCAAACATTCACTCGTCAGTCACTGGAGATTCAAACATTCACTCGTCAGTCACTAGAGATCCAAACATTCACTCGAGATTCAAACATTCACTCGTCAGTCACTGGAGATTCAAACATTCACTCGTCAGTCACTGGAGATTCAAACATTCACTGGAAATTCAAACATTCACTCGTCAGTCACTGGAGATTCAAACATTCACTCGTCAGTCACTGGAGATTCAAACATTCACTCGTCAGTCACTGGAGATCCAAACATTCACTCGAGATTCAAACATTCACTCGAGATTCAAACATTCACTCGTCAGTCACTGGAGATTTTAAGCATTCACTCATCAGTCACTGGAGATTCAAACATTCACTCGTCAGTCACTGGAGATTCAAACATTCACTCGTCAGTCACTGGAGATTCAAACATTCACTCGTCAGTCACTGGAGATTCAAACATTCACTCGTCAGTCACTAGAGATCCAAACATTCACTCAAGATTCAAACATTCACTCGTCAGTCACTGGAGATTCAAACATTCACTCATCAGTCACTGGAGATTCAAACATTCACTCGTCAGTCACTGGAGATTCAAACATTCACTCGTCAGTCACTGGAGATTCAAACATTCACTCGTCAGTCACTAGAGATCCAAACATTCACTCAAGATTCAAACATTCACTCGTCAGTCACTGGAGATTCAAACATTCACTCGTCAGTCACTGGAGATTCAAACATTCACTGGAAATTCAAACATTCACTCATCAGTCACTGGAGATTCAAACATTCACTCGAGATTCAAACATTCACTCGTCAGTCACTAGAGATCCAAACATTCACTGGAGATCCAAACATTCACTCGTCAGTCACTGGAGATTCAAACATTCACTCGTCAGTCACTGGAGATTCAAACATTCACTCGTCAGTCACTGGAGATCCAAACATTCACTCGAGATTCAAACATTCACTGGAGATTCAAACATTCACTCGTCAGTCACTGGAGATTCAAACATTCACTCGTCAGTCACTAGAGATCCAAACATTCACTCGAGATTCAAACATTCACTCGTCAGTCACTGGAGATTCAAACATTCACTCGTCAGTCACTGGAGATTCAAACATTCACTGGAAATTCAAACATTCACTCGTCAGTCACTGGAGATTCAAACATTCACTCGTCAGTCACTGGAGATTCAAACATTCACTGGAAATTCAAACATTCACTCGTCAGTCACTGGAGATTCTAACATTCACTCGAGATTCAAACATTCACTCGTCAGTCACTGGAGATTCAAACATTCACTCGAGATTCAAACATTCACTCGTCAGTCACTGGAGATTCAAACATTCACTGGAAATTCAAACATTCACTCGTCAGTCACTGGAGATTCAAATATTCACTCGTCAGTCACTGGAGATTCAAACATTCACTCGAGATTCAAACATTCACTCGTCAGTCATTAGAGATCCAAACATTCACTGGAGATTCAAACATTCACTGGAGATTCAAACATTCACTCGAGATTCAAACATTCACTCGTCAGTCACTGGAGATCCAAACATTCACTGGAGATTCAAACATTCACTCGTCAGTCACTGGAGATCCATTCACTCGAGATTCAAACATTCACTCGTCAGTCACTGGAGATTTTAAGCATTCACTCATCAGTCACTGGAGATTCAAACATTCACTCGTCAGTCACTGGAGATTCAAACATTCACTCGTCAGTCACTGGAGATCCAAACATTCACTCGAGATTCAAACATTCACTGGAGATTCAAACATTCACTCGCCAGTCACTGGAGATCCATTCACTCGAGATTCAAACATTCACTCGTCAGTCACTGGAGATTTTAAGCATTCACTCATCAGTCACTGGAGATTCAAACATTCACTCGTCAGTCACTGGAGATTCAAACATTCACTCGTCAGTCACTGGAGATCCAAACATTCACTCGAGATTCAAACATTCACTCGTCAGTCACTGGAGATTCAAACATTCACTCGTCAGTCACTGGAGATTCAAACATTCACTGGAAATTCAAACATTCACTCGTCAGTCACTGGAGATTCAAACATTCACTCGTCAGTCACTGGAGATTCAAACATTCACTCGTCAGTCACTGGAGATCCATTCACTCGAGATTCAAACATTCACTGGAGATCCAAACATTCACTCGAGATTCAAACATTCACTGGAGATCCAAACATTCACTCGAGATTCAAACATTCACTGGAGATTCAAACATTCACTCGTCAGTCACTGGAGATCCATTCACTCGAGATTCAAACAATCACTCGTCAGTCACTGGAGATTTTAAGCATTCACTCATCAGTCACTGGAGATTCAAACATTCACTCGTCAGTCACTGGAGATTCAAACATTCACTCGTCAGTCACTGGAGATCCAAACATTCACTCGAGATCCAAACATTCACTCGAGATTCAAACATTCACTGGAGATTCAAACATTCACTGGAGATTCAAACATTCACTCGTCAGTCACTGGAGATCCAAACATTCACTCGAGATCCAAACATTCACTCGAGATTCAAACATTCACTGGAGATTCAAACATTCACTGGAGATTCAAACATTCACTCGTCAGTCACTGGAGATCCAAACATTCACTCGAGATCCAAACATTCACTCGAGATCCAAACATTCACTCGAGATTCAAACATTCACTGGAGATTCAAACATTCACTCGTCAGTCACTGGAGATTCAAACATTCACTCGTCAGTCACTAGAGATCCAAACATTCACTCGAGATTCAAACATTCACTCGTCAGTCACTGGAGATTCAAACATTCACTCGTCAGTCACTGGAGATTCAAACATTCACTGGAAATTCAAACATTCACTCGTCAGTCACTGGAGATTCAAACATTCACTCGAGATTCAAACATTCACTCGTCAGTCACTAGAGATCCAAACATTCACTGGAGATCCAAACATTCACTCGTCAGTCACTGGAGATTCAAACATTCACTCGTCAGTCACTGGAGATTCAAACATTCACTCGTCAGTCACTGGAGATCCAAACATTCACTCGAGATTCAAACATTCACTGGAGATTCAAACATTCACTCGTCAGTCACTAGAGATCCAAACATTCACTCGAGATTCAAACATTCACTCGTCAGTCACTGGAGATTCAAACATTCACTCGTCAGTGACTGGAGATTCAAACATTCACTGGAAATTCAAACATTCACTCGTCAGTCACTGGAGATTCAAACATTCACTCGTCAGTCACTGGAGATTCAAACATTCACTGGAAATTCAAACATTCACTCGTCAGTCACTGGAGATTCAAACATTCACTCGAGATTCAAACATTCACTCGTCAGTCACTGGAGATTCAAACATTCACTGGAGATTCAAACATTCACTCGTCAGTCACTGGAGATTCAAACATTCACTCGTCAGTCACTGGAGATTCAAACATTCACTGGAAATTCAAACATTCACTCGTCAGTCACTGGAGATTCAAACATTCACTCGTCAGTCACTGGAGATTCAAACATTCACTCGTCAGTCACTGGAGATTCAAACATTCACTCGAGATTCAAACATTCACTCGTCAGTCATTAGAGATCCATACATTCACTGGAGATTCAAACATTCACTGGAGATTCAAACATTCACTCGAGATTCAAACATTCACTCGTCAGTCACTAGAGATCCAAACATTCACTGGAGATTCAAACATTCACTCGTCAGTCACTGGAGACTCAAACATTCACTCGTCAGTCACTGGAGATCCAAACATTCACTCGAGATTCAAACATTCACTCGTCAGTCACTGGAGATTCAAACATTCACTCGTCAGTCACTGGAGATTCAAACATTCACTGGAAATTCAAACATTCACTCGTCAGTCACTGGAGATTCAAACATTCACTCGTCAGTCACTGGAGATTCAAACATTCACTCGTCAGTCACTGGAGATCCAAACATTCACTCGAGATTCAAACATTCACTGGAGATTCAAACATTCACTCGTCAGTCACTGGAGATCCATTCACTCGAGATTCAAACAATCACTCGTCAGTCACTGGAGATTTTAAGCATTCACTCATCAGTCACTGGAGATTCAAACATTCACTCGTCAGTCACTGGAGATTCAAACATTCACTCGTCAGTCACTGGAGATCCAAACATTCACTCGAGATCCAAACATTCACTCGAGATTCAAACATTCACTGGAGATTCAAACATTCACTCGTCAGTCACTGGAGATCCAAACATTCACTCGAGATTCAAACATTCACTGGAGATTCAAACATTCACTGGAGATTCAAACATTCACTCGTCAGTCACTGGAGATCCAAACATTCACTCGAGATCCAAACATTCACTCGAGATTCAAACATTCACTGGAGATTCAAACATTCACTCGTCAGTCACTGGAGATTCAAACATTCACTCGTCAGTCACTAGAGATCCAAACATTCACTCGAGATTCAAACATTCACTCGTCAGTCACTGGAGATTCAAACATTCACTGGAAATTCAAACATTCACTCGTCAGTCACTGGAGATTCAAACATTCACTCGAGATTCAAACATTCACTCGTCAGTCACTAGAGATCCAAACATTCACTGGAGATCCAAACATTCACTCGTCAGTCACTGGAGATTCAAACATTCACTCGTCAGTCACTGGAGATTCAAACATTCACTGGAGATTCAAACATTCACTCGTCAGTCACTAGAGATTCAAACATTCACTGGAGATTCAAACATTCACTCGTCAGTCACTGGAGATCCAAACATTCACTCGAGATCCAAACATTCACTCGAGATTCAAACATTCACTGGAGATTCAAACATTCACTCGTCAGTCACTGGAGATTCAAACATTCACTCGTCAGTCACTAGAGATCCAAACATTCACTCGAGATTCAAACATTCACTCGTCAGTCACTGGAGATTCAAACATTCACTGGAAATTCAAACATTCACTCGTCAGTCACTGGAGATTCAAACATTCACTCGAGATTCAAACATTCACTCGTCAGTCACTAGAGATCCAAACATTCACTGGAGATCCAAACATTCACTCGTCAGTCACTGGAGATTCAAACATTCACTCGTCAGTCACTGGAGATTCAAACATTCACTCGTCAGTCACTGGAGATCCAAACATTCACTCGAGATTCAAACATTCACTGGAGATTCAAACATTCACTCGTCAGTCACTGGAGATTCAAACATTCACTCGTCAGTCACTAGAGATCCAAACATTCACTCGAGATTCAAACATTCACTCGTCAGTCACTGGAGATTCAAACATTCACTCGTCAGTGACTGGAGATTCAAACATTCACTGGAAATTCAAACATTCACTCGTCAGTCACTGGAGATTCAAACATTCACTCGTCAGTCACTGGAGATTCAAACATTCACTGGAAATTCAAACATTCACTCGTCAGTCACTGGAGATTCAAACATTCACTCGAGATTCAAACATTCACTCGTCAGTCACTGGAGATTCAAACATTCACTGGAGATTCAAACATTCACTCGTCAGTCACTGGAGATTCAAACATTCACTCGTCAGTCACTGGAGATTCAAACATTCACTGGAAATTCAAACATTCACTCGTCAGTCACTGGAGATTCAAACATTCACTCGTCAGTCACTGGAGATTCAAACATTCACTCGTCAGTCACTGGAGATTCAAACATTCACTCGAGATTCAAACATTCACTCGTCAGTCATTAGAGATCCAAACATTCACTGGAGATTCAAACATTCACTGGAGATTCAAACATTCACTCGAGATTCAAACATTCACTCGTCAGTCACTAGAGATCCAAACATTCACTGGAGATTCAAACATTCACTCGTCAGTCACTGGAGACTCAAACATTCACTAATATATATATATATATATATATATATATATATATATATATATATATATATATATACATATACACACACTTTTGTCTTTCACACACAATTACTTTTTTTTTTTATAGATTTGTTTTTATTAAGATATTTACTTACAAGATGTTAATAAAATGTACAAAGGATCTACAGTTTGATACATTACTTACATCTTAAGTACAAGGAATGAACATTTTCCAATTTTGAACATCAGACGTAAAATAAATAAAAAGTAAGTAAATAAAATTAAATATTAAAACAAAAGCAAATATTACATAAACATTTCCCATCCCACCCCCCACCCTCTTCCCATGGATGGTTGTCAATTTCTTTTCATTTATATAATCAGTCTATACAGTTTATACATATATCCATCTGTATACTCACATACTTAAATAAATCTACATATTACTCACAATAAATGCATCAATAAGGAAGTTATACAAGATAGACCTGCAGAGGGCTAATTTGAAGCAGGTCCAGGAGGGCTCATACTAACATGGTGAGTCAAGTCTAGGGAAGGCAAAATGTCTATGAAAGGGCCCCAGATTTCTCTAAAGGCTACATGCTTCCCTCTCACATTATATAATATCTTTTCGGGTGTGCAGTAAGACACAAGCTCATTTATCCAATGTTTTACTAATGGTGAATTTTCAGATTTCCAGTTGATCAGAATACATTTTTTTACTGCAGTGCTCGCGAGTAAGATAAAATATTTTTTGTAGTAGTTCACATCAATAGAGCTTGTGTCCCCCAGGATCCATAGTTTTGGGTCCTGTTCAATTTGACTTCCTATTACCATTGATGTTAACTCAATGACACGTTTCCATAATTCCTCTATCACTGGGCAACTCCATAGCATGTGTATAAGTCAAGTCAAGTCATCTTCATTTATATAGCGCTTTTTAACAATGGATTGTTTCAAAGCAGCTTTACAGAGATAAACATATAATTTAAGGTAACAGAGATTGTTTTGGCATTATAGCGGTTCTTGAATAATGTTATTTCCAGCTAAAGTTAACTTTGATTGATTCACCTCCGTCGAAATGATCAGACTTTTAAACGCGAACCTGTGATTAACGCTGACGGCGTTCACATGCTCATTCAGAATTGATTCTATAGTTATGTGCTTTTTAAAATATGTGCGCAGGTTTATAATTCATACAACCCAGCCTAAACAAACTACTTTTCTTGCCTATAAATTTTGATACAGAATTTTGTTTTATTTTATCACTTCGGGGTAAGCAAGCCGAAATTCACAACGCTTTATCTGTAGAGTGGGAAAGGGATCCTCCATAGGGAGAGGATAGTGGATACTTCAGCACTGCATTGTCATCGGGTCCAGGCGGATCTCCTTCGTCAGATCTGGACACGGCCTGGATCCGGCAGGCTGCGGGAAAACCTCGGGATAAACAAAGACACTAATATTAGCGTAGATGCCATTCTTCTTATGATGTAGCGAGTACATCAAGATTTAAGGGAAGTGTTCCCAGTTCCGGCTGACCTAATCTATGCAGCCTAACATTGAATTATAGAAGTCTATAATGTATTATGTGTATGCTAGGTCAAAGAGATGTGTTTTTAGTCTAGCTTTGAACTGACAGAGTGTGTCTGCTTCCTGGACAATGGTAGGAAGACTGTTCCAGAGTTTTGGTGCTAAATAGGAAAAGGATCTACCGCCAGCAGTCGATTTAGATATTCTAGGTATTATCAACTGGCCGGAATTTTGAGATCGCAATAGACGTGAAGGACTATAATACGTTAAGAGCTCGCTCAAGTACTGGGGAGCTAAACCATTTAGTGCTTTGTAGGTAATCAACAATATTTTAAAATTTATACGATGTTTTATAGGGAGCCAATGCAGTGTTGACAGAACCGGGCTAATATGGTCATATTTCCTGGTTCTGGTAAGAACTCGAGCTGCGGCGTTTTGAACTAGCTGTAGTTTATTTATTAAGCGTGCAGGGCAACCACCCAGTAGAGCATTACAATAATCTAGCCTTGAGGTCATGAACGCATGGACTAATTGTTCTGCATTTCCCAATGAGATTATATGGCGTATTTTAGATATATTTTTAAGATGGAAAAATGCAGTTTTACAGATACTAGACACGTGGCTTTCAAAAGAAAGGTTGGTATCAAAGAGCACACCCAGGTTCCTAACCGACGACGAAGACTTGACAGAGCAGCCATCAAGTGTTAGACAGTATTCTGGGTTATTACGTGTGGAAGTTTTTTGTCCAATAATTAGAATCTCTGTCTTTTCAGAATTTTAAAAAAGTAGTAGGAAATTACTAGTCATCCAATTTTTTATATCAGCTATGCATTCCGTTAATTTTGTGAATTGGTAAGTTTCGTTGGGGTTTGAAGAAATATACAGCTGAGTATCATCGGCATAACAGTGAAAGCTAACTCCATGTTTCCTAATGATATCTCCTAATGGTAGCATGTACAGAGTGAACAGCAGCGGTCCTAGTACTGAGCCTTGTGGTACGCCATACTGAACTTGTGATCGATAAGACATCTCTTCATTTACTGCTACAAACTGATAACGGTCAGATAAGTATGATTTAAACCATGCTAGTGCAATTCCACTAATGCCCACATAGTTTTCTAGTCTATTTAAAAGAATGTTGTGGTCAATTGTGTCAAATGCAGCACTAAGATCGAGTAACACTAATAGAGAGATACAACCACGATCGGATGATAAGAGCAAATCATTTGTGACTCTAATGAGAGCGGTCTCAGTACTATGGTACGGTCTAAATCCGGACTGAAAATCCTCGCAGATATCATTTCTTTCTAGAAAGGAACACAGTTGTGAAGATACTGCTTTTTCTAATATCTTTGACAGAAAAGGCAGATTCGAGATCGGCCTGTAATTGACTAATTCTGTAGGATCAAGTTGTGGTTTTTTGACAAGCGGTTTTATCATAGCCAGTTTAAAGGTTTTTGGTACGTATCCTAGAGACAAAGATGAATTAATGATATTAAGAAGAGGATATATGACCTCTGGAAACATCTCTTTCAGTAGCTTAGTCGGTATAGGATCTAACATACAAGTTGTCGATTTAGATGAATTAACGAGTTTACAGAATTCTTCCTCTCCTATAGCAACAAATGAATCAAATTTTTCCTCAGGGAGACTACAATGCACTTCCTGATGCGATACTGTGGTAGACGGTTGCATAGTTATAATTTTGTCCCTGATATTATCAATCTTATAAGTGAAGAAGTTCATAAAGTCATCACTGCTGTGTTGCTTGGACACTTCTGAGCTTGAAGCTTTCTTTTTCGTTAGTTTAGGCACTGTTTCAAATAAATACCTTGGATTATGTTTATTTTCTTCTAATAGGTTTGAAAAATAAGCAGATCTAGCAGCTTTTAAAGCCTCTCTGTAAGCAATCGAGCTCTCTTTCCACGAAATCCGAAATACCTCTAGTTTAGTTTTCTTCCAGTTGCGCTCCATTTTTCTGGCTGCTCTCTTAAGGGCCCGGGTGTGTGTGTGTGTGTGTGTGTGTGTGTGCTCGCTGTACCACGGTGTTGGGCTATTTTCTTTAATCTTCTTTAAGCGCAACGGAGCAACTGCGTCTAAAGTGCTGGAAAAGAGAGAGTTAAACGTTTCTGTTGCAATATCAAGTTCTTCTAAGCTATCCGGGATGCTGAGATGATGAAACTGATTAGGAAGATTATTGATAAAGCAATCTTTAGTGGCAGAAGTTATAGGTCTAACGTATTTATAACACGGAGTCGGCTTTGCAGCCTTGGCTAAATGTAATTTACATGAGACTAGATAATGATCTGAGATGTCATCGCTCTGCTGCAGAATTTCAACGGCATCAACATCTATTCCATGTGATAATATTAGATCTAGAGTATGATTACGACGATGAGTAGGTCCTGACACGTGTTGTCTAACTCCAATTGAGTTTACAATGTCTTTAAATGCCAATCCCAATGCATCTTTTTCATTATCTACATGTATATTAAAATCACCAACAATTAGTACTTTATCTGCAGCCAATACTAATTCTGATAGAAAGTCCGCAAATTCTTTGATAAAATCTTTATGGTGCCCCGGTGGCCTGTATACAGTAGCCAGCATAATTCTCAAATGTGATTTATCGTTTACACTATATATTTTTTACATTAAGCACCAATACTTCAAAAGAAGTATATTTAAAGCTAGATTTCTTAGTGGTTTTGAAAATATTACTATAAATTACAGCAACACCTCCCCCTTTGCCTTTCAGACGAGGTTCATGTTTATAACTGTAATCTTGTGGGGTTGACTCATTTAAAATAATGTAATCGTTTGGTTTTAGCCAGGTTTCTGTCAAACACAGCATATCAAGATTATAATCTGAAATCATATCATTAACTATGAGAGATTTTGAAGTAAGGGATCGAATATTCAGCAACCCAAGCTTTATCATTTGCTCATCTGTATTATATCTGTTTTTTATTTGTTGAACATCAATTAAATTTTTAACCTGACGTTTTTTGGATTTCCAAATTCGGGGAACAGACACAGTCTCTATATGATGACATCTAGGTGAAAGAGACTCTATGTGATGGGATTTATCTGACCTTGGTGACGTGAGGCCGCTAGCAGACGGTCGGTTTAGCCAGTCTGTCTGCTTCCTGACCTGAGCCCCAGATTGTCATGTTTTATCTCTAAGACTATGAGCCAAATTACTAGAGAGAAGAGCAGCACCAGCCCAGGAGGGATGGATACCATCTCTTTTCAACAGATCAGGCTTGCCCCAAAAACTTTTCCAATTGTCTATGAATTTTATATTATTCTGCGGACACCACTTCAACAGCCAACCGTTCAGTGAGGCCAATCGGCTAACTATCTCATCACTCCTGCGTACAGGAAGGGGGCCAGAGTAAATTACAGTGCCTGACATCGTACTTGCGAGTTCACACACCTCTTTAATATTAATTTTGGTGATCTCCGACTGGTCATTCTGGAACATCATTAGTGCCGACATGAATAATGATCTTAGAGAATTTACGATTAGCATTAGCCAGCACTTTTAAATTTGCTTTGATGTCAGGCGCTCTGGCTCCCGGCAAACATGTGACTATGGTGGCTGGTGTCTCTATTTTCACGTTCCGTGTGATCGAATCACCAATTACCAGGGCACAATCAACAGAATTCTCAGTGGGTGTTTCACTGAGTGGGGCAAATCGGTTTGTTATGGGAATCGGAACGGAAGAGTGGTTCTTTGATCCGCGACTAGAACGATCTCTCATGGTCACCCATCTGCCCTGCTGCACGGGCTCTACTTCAGCCGGAACCGAATCATGTAAAGAGTTCACTATGCTAGGCGCATCCAAAACACTATCTAAAGATCTAGCATTCTTACCATCCTCAATTAAAGTTTGGATGCGTGTCTCTAGTTCTGAAATCTTCTCCGTCAGCCTGACTGTCTCCTTGCATTTATCACATATAAATCCTATATTGCCATCGGAAAAGGCTATACTAAACAAATGACATGTGACACAGGTGACAATAACAGGACAAGAAGACATTACTCACCGTGTTTATTGACTGATTTCTTACTTACCTGGACTTTATGAACTCAAAGGCGCGGGCGCGCGAGAGAAAATAAATAAATAAATGAGTGCACGGGTGGCGCGTTAGCAGGCTAACGTTAGCGAGTTACTAGCGTGCTGTGTTAACAATAACGGAAGCTAGAGATGTAAGGTTAATCTGAGATGTTGGGTAAGCTGTATTTAGTAGTATAAACAACTAGATAGTAAATGATGGCTCAAAACATAAAGAAATACGAGGCTCAGGCGAAGCTTACAGCCTCGAAGCAAACAAACACACAGCAGGCAGCGAGGCAGACAGGAGCAATCGATCAGCGATCAGACCAAGATCACCATCGATTATTTTACATCTCTGACATTTGGAAGAAATGTTGCTGTCAATTTTATGTAGCCTGTAAGGGGTGTAATATGTCCTATGGAATATATTAAATTGAATTTGCCTGTGTTTTGTGGAGGTTCGCACAGTCTGTACTTGTTCCAATAGATGACACCAATCTGCCTCCTCATAAGTACAGTTTAGGTCTTTTTCCCATTTCCCTTTTGTAGATGTTTTATCATAAATCGGTAACTTTCCATTGATGATACCATATATAGAAGATATTATTCCTTTTGTTGATTCATGTAATTTGTTACATAGGTGGAATTCAAGAGGAGTTTCTTACGGGATATATGGGAATGTTTCTTTGGATTTCTCCTTAATCCAGTCTCTAATTTGTAGGAATTTGAAGAAACTTTCTTTGGGAAGTTTGAATTTTTCATTTAGTTGTTGGAAGTTAGCAAAAGTATCATCAATGTATAAGTCAGCAACTGTATGGATTTCTCTTTTCCTCCACTCCCGCAACACTGAGTCAGCTATGTGGTGTGAGAGATTGGGATTGCCCCACAAAGGTGCCCTTCTAAGAAAAGAAATATTTGTGTCGAGAAGTGAATGAGATTCTTGCCAAACAGCAAATGTGTTCAGTATTATTGAGTTGTTTGTGAGTGCAGTTAAACATTTTTTTGTGCCTATGAATGGAATATCCTTTAAAGCCATGGATTTCATCTCATATTGTTCTATTGGGACCCATCTAACCTCACTGTTCTCCGCATGCAGCCAGATCCAAATCGGTCTGTACTGAGAAGCAAGATAATAATTCCTAAAATTTGGTAAGTTGAGTCCTCCCCTTGAATATGGAGCCTGTAGAGAGATAAGTTTGACCCTGGGGTTTTTTCTCTGCCATATAAAAGGAGTTAAAATTTTGTTAAGTTCTTTAATCGGAAGACATTGAAACATTAATCAGAAGACATTGAAATAGGTAAGTAAACTTGGGTAAAATGCTCATTTTAATAGTATTAATTCTTCCTATGAGAGACAGTGGAAAATCAATCCATCTTTGAAGGTTAAGCTTGGTTTGTTCTATATAGTTTTATATAGTTCTGTTTAAATATATGCTCATTCGATTTACCAATTTGTATACCCAAATATTTGAAACCAACGCTGCACCAATTTAATGGGTAAGTGAGTGCTCTAATATTATTGTCTTGTATATTCAGTGGTAAAATCTCACTTTTAGAGTAATTTAATGTATATCCTGAGACTGCACTATATTCTTTGAGGCATTTCAAGAGGAGGGACTGATGTTTGTGGATCAGTTATATATAATAAGAGATCATCTGCATACAAAGAAAGTTTATGTTCATTTGTGCCGAATTTAATTCCTGCTATGTAGGTGTTAGATCGGATGGCGATGGCTAATGGTTCGATTGCCAGTGCAAAGAGTAGGGGGGAGCTTGGACAGCCTTGCCTGCATCCTCTGGATAGTGAGAAAGTGTTAGATAGAATGTCATTTGTTAAAATATTAGCTTTGGGGGCATTAAAAAGTGTTTTAACATATTGAGTGAATTTCTCTCCAAAGCTCATAGCCTCTAGAGTTCGAAATAAAAAGCTTGGTTCAATCCTGCCAAATGCTTTGTTTGCATCCAAAGACATTATTAACATAGGATTTTGATTTTTTTGCGCAGTGTTCAGTATATGTAGCAGTCGCCGCACATTGTCTGCTCCATATCTGTTTTTAACAAAACCTGTTTGGTCAGCATGTATTATCTTTGGAATAACATCTTCCAGTCTTAGAGCAATTAGTTTGGATAATATCTTATAATCAGCATTTAAGAGGCTGAGGGGTCTGTATGAGTCACATTTCTGTTTGTCCTTGCCCGGTTTTGGTAGCAGTGCGATTGTTGCAATTTCCAATGAGTCTGGTAATTTTTTATTTTCTAGAGCTTCTGTAATTATGTTTGTGAGTGGAGTTAATAATTTTTTTGAAAAGGCCTTATAATACTCGACAGGGAAGCCGTCTGGCCCAGGAGTCTTGTTATTTTGTAAAGAATTAATGGCTTTTAATAACCCCATTTCTCATATATCTGCATCTAACAGATCTCTGTCCTCATCTTGTAATTTGGGAAGGGTTATTCCATCCATGAACCTTTTTGCTCCAATATTATCAGCGTCCTGCCCAGTTTTATATACATTTTTGTAAAATTGTTTGAATTCTGCATTAATGGATGGTGAATTATCAAGGAGTCTGCCGTCCTCTGTTAATATTGAGTGTATACATTTATCAGATGTTTCCTTTTTAATTTGCCATGCCAAGAGTTTACTTGTTTTATTTCCAAATTCATAATAGTGATATCTCGTTCTGCCCATAGCAGCTTCCTCTTTGCTGGTACATAGATTATTATACTCCATCCTTGTTTTTTTTAATGTGTTAAGGTGTTCTTCCTTTTTGGTGGCAATATATTCCTGTTCCTGCTTTCTAATATCTCTTTCCAATTTGGTTAGTCTCTCTCTAATTTGTTTTACTTTGTGGGCACTGTATGATAAAATTTGGCCTCTCATGTAGGCTTTAAGAGCTTCCCAAATGTTGGGATGCGAGGAGGAATTTGAATTGGCATCAAGAAATATTTCAATTTTGGTAGTCATATATGAAATAAACTCAGGATCTTTCAACATGTAATTTTTAAATCTCCAGCTGCGGGATGTGGGTTGGGGAATGTCAACCAACCATGAGAGTTTTATGGGATTATGATCTGAGAAGGTAGCTGGTAGGTAGGAGCATTCTATAACTGTAGCTATCATACCTTGTGACATCAAGAACATGTCAATTCTAGAGTGTGTATTATGAGTAGATGAAAAGAAAGAAAAATCCCTCTGGTTTGGATTGAGATTTCGCCATACGTCAATTATGCCTATGTCTTTCATACCTTGGTTTAGTGCTGTTGCTGCCTTTGATAGTAAAGATGTTTTAGGTAGTGATCGATCCAAAAGAGGATTTAAAACCAGATTGAAGTCTCCTCCCACAACACATTGACCCCCAATTGTAGCCAGTTTCATAATCAGATTGTTAAAGAACAACGGGTCATCATAGTTGGGCCCATATATATTCACTAAGGATATCTTGTTCCTATTAATTTCACAATCTACAAGTAAAAATCTGCCGTTTTGATCCTTTTCAACCGAATTTAATTTAAAGTTCAGGTGTTTATTAATGAGCAAAGCAACACCTCTTGCTTTTGAGGAGAAAGAGGAATAGAAAACATTACCCACCCAGTCTCTGCACAGTTTTAAATGTTCAGAGTCAGTGAGGTGGCTCTCTTGAATAAAAGCAATGTCTACCTTTTGCCTCTTTAAATATGTCAACATTTTCTTCCTTTTAATTGGTGAGTTGATCCCTCTTATATTCCAAGATATACATGTTAGTTTATCCATAATATACATTTTTCGTGTAGATGTCTCAGAAGGATAATTATCATTCTAACCAGTTCTAAGGATGGAATCTGAACCTGAGAGTAATCTGGATTATGCGAGTAAGCGGAAATTTGAGTTTTAGTGAGAAACCATACAAAACCCCAAAACATTAAAGTAAAAACCCGCCTAATAAAACCCTTGTAACAAAAACACATTAGGTAGGTAACGTTAACTCTCTTAAGCAACAGGTGTGGCTCCAGCAACTGCTGATAATAAAAAAAAAAACTTGCCACTCATAACAGTTTGTATATAGGAACGCTTGCAATTTTACAATATGAGAAATAAGGCAGAAATATGCAAGTTATAGAGAAAATGAAAAGTATGATCTGATTCTACCATTCTGATACAAACCATAACATCACGTAAATTAGCCTCCACATAGGTTACACTGTTTACCATCAGTCAAAGTCCAAGTTACTTTAAATATTTGAACACAACCGGATTCGATTATTATATCGTAGTTTGAATCACAACATTTCTCATCAGTCTATAACGATGGACTGTGTACTGCTGTCACTTTGAATAGCTTTATAACTCACTTGGAAGGGCTTTCAAAAAGCGTTGCACTTCTGCTGGAGTGGAGGAAAACTGAATTATTTCCAGATGGTTGATACGAAGCTGAGCTGGGAAGATCAGCGCGTATTCCACTCCCTTCTCTCGCAATGTCCTCTTCACGTCACGGAACTCATCTCTCCTACGCTGCAGGTCTGCGCTGTAATCTGGGTAGAATGATATCCTTTTGTTCTCGTATGTCAACTCTCCTTTACTTCTGGCCAGTCGAAGGGTTTTTTCTTTGTCTCTGAAGTTTAGGAATGATGGGCCGCGGTCTGTCAGATTTCTTCCCGATGCGATGTGCTCTTACCAGAGTGACATGTGAGGTAAAGTTATCCTTCCCCAGTATTTCCGGTATAAACTTTTCCAAAAATCCCACAGTACCATGACCCTCTGCTTGTTCCGGAACATTTATGATCCTAATGTTAGACCTCCTGCTGCGGTTTTCCAAGTCGTCAGTTTTGGTTTTGAGGTGCGTTATCAGTTTCTCCATTTCGCCAACACGGTCGCGCGTATCTTTGATATGGTCTTCATTTGTACTCACTCGTGTCTGTATCTCCTCGACCTGTTCCGCCAGCGTAGAGAGTGAAGACTCGATTTTCGTTAATGTCGTTTGTATGTCGGCTGTTTTCTTGTCAACATGCTTTGTTAAATCGTCTTTAGTTTCTTGAATGGCAGCGAGAAGTTTGCTGAAGGATGTTTCTTTTTCCCCGTCCGCCATGTTTCCTGAGTTTACCGCGTGCAGGTGCCGTGAAGTTTGAGTTGTGGTTTTCTTTTGCTTTTTATGTCGAAAATTGTAGCTTGCCATACAAAAGTGATCTTAATGGCTTTGCCTCTTGCAAACAAATTAAATTGATGAGAGGTTAAATCAGGTTAAAGGCAGATGCTAGGTACCACTACCAGGAGCTCACGAATACACGTCTGCACTCACCCGCTGCATCCGGAAAGCCCCCCCACAATTACTTTTTTCTATATTGATCAAATAAATGCAGGCTTGATCGTAAGAGATTTTTCAAAAACATTAAAAATAGTTTTTGCAAACTTTGGACCGGTTAGGGTGTGTGTAATATATATATATATATATATATATATATATATATAACAATTCTGAGAGATCTCACTCTTCTCTAAAGTGTCTTGATAATTTCTTATTACAGCGTTTGGATAAAGCATGATGCATTCATAGGTAAAAAAGGGCTTTATTTAAAACGATGTATAAAAACAAGCATGTAAAGAGCAATATGTACATACATGTAGATTCACAGGACCAAAATGAATGCTGTACATAAGTGCAAAACTCATGAGAAGTTCATAATTAAAAACAAACCCACACATAGAAGAACGCAAAACTCACTCACTCACTCACTCACTCACTCACTCACTCACTCACTCACTCACTCACTCACTCACTCACTCACTCACTCACTCACTCACTCACTCACTCACTCACTCACTCACTCACTCACTCACTCACTCACTCACTCACTCAGAGCCGCCTCACGTTGCGTCTGCTCTGAGCGCTGCCTGGCAGCACGTCTCTCCGGCTCCGGCGTTTGGCCGACTGGTGCGCGCAGTCTCTGGCCCCGTGGAAGGAGCTCAAGCACGCGGTGCAGAAGCGGAAGCGGCAGTCGCTCCAGCTACACACACCCTCGGCGCGCAGCGAGTGACAGCGGGCCGGGTGCTCACAGCGAGGACACGGCTTCAGGTGCTCGTCACTGAACAGGGTTTCTGCCACCTGAGGGTCCACACAGAGAGAGACGTTAGTACCAGCCAACCATCTGGCAGGTAGGAGTGGGCGATATAGCCTCAAGATTATATCACGATATTTCAAGAATATTTGCGATAATGATATTTATGACGATATAGAAGAAAATAAATAAAATTGTATTGATTGCAGCTGGCAGTCAGCAGCATTTATTAGTGCAAACAAAATGAAGGGCATTTTCCATCCTTTCCCAATGAGCTACTGTCATTGACAGTAGGGATGCACGATATATCGACCACATATCGATATCGGCCGATAAATGATGTTTTTTGATGTTATCGGTCCGATAAGAAAATTGGGCCGATATATCAAAGATAGATTATTTACTTCAGTTGAGAGATGCGCGCTGTTCGCCATGATGGTTCGGAATGATTGGATTCCCTTCGAAAAGGAAGATACAGTTCAGTGCAACATGTGCAGCACAAATCTGTCACATAGGCTTCATAACATTATAATAAAAACACGCAAAAGAATGTTGTGAATTGGTGTTCGCCAGTGTTTCAGCGCGACGAGCGCGTTGTGGCGGAAAGAGCGCGTCTGGAGTTTAGCCTTCATGACAAGCACGGTCAAGTTCTCTTGAGCATTTGCAGCATTATGCGCCATTGTAAGTTGTAATATGTTTATTTTGTGTATATATATCTGATTAATCTAATATAGGACGCGTTCGGTTGAGTTAATGAACGATGCAGTAGCGCTTCATTGTACCGGTGATCATCTTTGCTGTGATCATCTGAGATTATTTTAGCGTTGCGCAGCTCAAAGAGCAATGCACATTTATAACTATAATTGGGACTGTCATATACATGCCATTATAATAAGAACACTTATAATAAAACGTTGTGAATTCTCTGTTTAGTTGCCGTTTCAGCGCGTTGTTGTGAGAATAGCGCGTCCAGAACAGGGATTAGCCTACACATTATGACCAGCACAAGTTCGATTATGCATTCATGTCATTTTGCGCAGATAAGTCGTAATATAAAGTTGATGTAATATAAATATCTGATTAATCTTACATATGATGCGTTTCGTTTGTGGATTTAAACAACCTGCTAGAAAAGTTCTTCAGTTTTTGCCGGTGCTCGTTCTCTTCAGCTTCAGCTCACACAGCAATGTCATTTGAAACCGTAACTAAGCTATTAAGTCAAGTCAAGTCAAGTCATCTTCATTTATATAGCGCTTTTAACAATGGATTGTTTCAAAGCAGCTTTACAGAGATAAACATATAATTTAAGGTAACAGATTGTTTTGGCGTTATAGCGGTTCTTGAAGTTATTTCCAGCTAAAGTTAACTTTGATTGATTCACCTCCGTTGAAATGATCAGACTTTTAAACGCGAACCTGTGATTAACGCTGACGGCGTTCACATGCTCATTCAGAATTGATTCTATAGTTATGTGCTTTTTAAAATATGTGCGCAGGTTTATAATTCATACAACCCAACCCATTAAAGATGTTTACTATCAATGTAATATTAAAAAGTTTAATTTTTTCAAAACATTGCGTTATAATTAATAACTAACATTATTTTATTCTCGTATTATTTTCATCAACGATATGGTTTGATTAAAATATTTTTTTCTTATTGTCCGTGCGGAGGCGATTCCATTTTATTGATCCACGGGACATGCATTTTGTTTCTTTATATGCAGCCCAATGTTATCCAATGACTTGTTTGCATTATGTATTTTATTTTTTGTTAGGCAATAGATTTTTTGGTAACACTTTACAATAAGGTCTCATTTGTTAATGCATTAACTAACAGAGAGCAATAGCCTTTGTTATTGTTAGTTAATAAAATATGTGCGTTCATGTTAGTTCACAGTGCATTGACTAATGTTAACCGATACAACTTTCTTAAAAATGTTTTATAAAATTGTTGGGTCATGCTAACTAATGCTAACAAAATTAAACCTTATTATAAAGTACCATTTTTTAATAAAGAAAGTTGTCCATATGAGTGTAAAATTAATTTTAAAAGATAAGGAATCTTACACTGGTTCAAACTAGGCTACACTGTATTGTATAGGTTTGATTTATGATTATGATTTATGTTAAAAGTGTTTGAGACAAGGCTTTTAATGGTGAGGCTTTTGTTATACAGGCTATCAAAGTATATAAAAATTTGAATTTAGATTTATCGGCCAATATATCGGTTATCGGCTTTCAAATGTAAAGAATTATCGGTTATCGGTATCGGCCAAAATGTTCATATCGGTGCATCCCTAATTGACAGAATATCTAATTTGAAGTTAATCTACTGTCATAAGGTGGCAGCAACAGCATTATGGTGCAATAGTGACAGAGACACAGCATGACTCAAATGAAAGCAAAGTAAAAGAGTAGCCTTGGAACAAATCACTAGTGTTTTCCCTGTATATTCCCTAAGTAAATGTATAACATAACTCCTTAACATTTTAATTTAACAATAAAGAAAGTAATTTAACCTTGTAACTCTTCTGGAGCTCGCACAATATTGTCACCTAATAAAATTGACCTAAAATGTTAAGTACAAATGTAAACAAACAGCAAGCAATCCAAACAAACCTTCAAAATGGATTTATTGCAGTCCATCACTGAGAAGGTTTGATCGCAGATTTAGTCGCAGCAAACAGCGCGAGCAGCTCGTGAAGGAACACACACACACATACACACACCGACCAAATGACACTTCATTCATTTAAGCAGAAAATCTCAAATGGAGATCGCTAAACTGCAGGTCACTTGTTTGTCATGTTTTCAGATCACCAGAGAGAGCACAGGGTTGCCAGATTGCAAAGATTAATTAAAACACCGGGAACAAATCGTGATTAAGTCACAGTTATCATTTAATGACGTTGGTGTCTCGTCTTATCATGGAGAAAAAAAAGGTTGTCTACAAATATTTTTCGTCATAGATTTCGTTAACGAAACGAACAGAGGACAGTCATGCTTTTGCTCTGGGACATTTTTCATATCGCAGCCTTTTATTGATTAGCTAATTGCAACGTTTTAAATCGCGATTGCGATTTGATTTCGATTAATCGTTCAGCCCTAGGCCTAACCTCTTGTAACCAAACCACTTCCATACAATTGAAGTAGCTCCTTTTCAGGTACTGAATCGTCATCGGAGGCTGACATGCTGCTCTTACTGTCAGACAGGTGTTGTGCGCGCTAGGGTGTTATCGTGGACGGTATGATATGGCACACCCCTACTGGCAGGCTCTCTCAACGTTAGGAAATAAACACTCTTCCAGTAAGTTACGCAGCCAAAACAGACTCCGATGCTTGATAAATAACCTTTTAACTCTAGATGGTTGAGAACATAGTGCAGAGTATAATCCCATCTGAGACACACAGGTGAAGAGATCTGGCATGATCAGCACAGGTGAATAAACATGATCAGGTGAGCTGCGCACCTGCAGGAACTGCCTGCGTCTGGAGCTGGCGTGGGTCGGGGTGACGGGCGGGGGGGCGAGGGGTGTTCGGGCCTGAGCCTGTACGCTGCCCAGAGCCGGCCTGCACACCAGCGCCGCCCTGGTGTCCGCATCCGGAACATGAGCCGGCTTTCCTCCCTACAGAGAGAGACACACACACACACACACAAAAGCTCAGCAATACATCCTTCACTGTACTGAGACTGACAGAAGAACAACCTCCTATATTTATCTGCACCAACCATACATTACCTGTGTGATGACTGACCTCAATAATTTAATAATCTAAATTATTATTCATTGAGTGTGTTTCCATGCATGCTCTTAACCCGATTATGCCCAATAATCCAGCAGTGTGTGTTCATGTACATGCGTTAACCTGTTTTAATTTATGGGAGTAAATCATAAATGCTTCAGCATAAAGTGATGTGTGAGAGAGAGAGTGTGTTAGTGAGTGAATGAGCGTGTGTTAGTGTGTGTGTGTGTGAGTGAGTGAGTGAGTGAGTGAGAGAGAGAGTGTGAGTGAGTGTGTTAGTGAGTGAGTGAGTGAGTGTGAGAAAGAGTGAGTGTGTGTGTGTGAGAAAGAGAGAGTGAGAAAGAGAGTGAGTGAGAGTGAGTGAGAAAGAGAGAGTGAGAAAGAGAGAGTGAGTAAGAGAGAGTGTGAGTGAGAGAGAGTGCGAGTGAGAGAGAGTGCGAGTGAGAGAGAGTGCAAGTGAGTGAGAAAGAGAGAGAGAGTGAGTGAGAAAGAGAGAGTGAGTGAGAGAGTGAGTGAGAGAGTGAGAGTGAGTGAGAAAGAGAGAGAGAGTGAGAGAGAGAGTGAGTGAGAAAGAGTGAGAGAAAGAGTGAGTGAGTGAGAAAGAGTGAGTGAGAGTGTGAGAGTGAGAGAGTGTGAGTGAGTGAGAAAGAGAGAGTGAGAGTGTGAGTGAGAAAGAGAGAGTGAGTGAGTGAGAGAGAGTGAGAAAGAGAGAGAGAGAGTGAGTGAGAGAGTGTGAGTGAGAAAGGGAGAGTGAGTGAGAGAGTGTGAGTGAGTGAGTGAGAGAGTGTGAGTGAGAAAGGGAGAGTGAGTGAGAGAGAGAGTGAGAGTGTGTGAGTGAGAAAGAGAGAGAGAGAGTGAGTGAGTGAGAGAGAGTGTGAGTGAGTGAGAAAGAGAGAGTGTGTGAGTGAGAAAGAGAGAGAGTGAGTGAGAGAGAGAGTGAGAGAGAGAGAGTGTGAGTGAGTGAGAGAGAGAGTGAGAGTGTGTGAGTGAGAAAGGGAGAGTGAGTGAGAGAGAGAGTGAGAGTGTGTGAGTGAGAAAGAGAGAGAGAGTGAGTGAGTGAGAGTGTGAGTGAGAAAGAGAGAGTGAGTGAGAGTGAGAGAGAGTGTGAGTGAGAAAGAGAGAGTGAGTGAGAGTGTGAGTGAGTGAGAGAGAGTGAGAGAGAGTGTAAGTGAGTGAGAAAGAGAGAGTGAGTGAGAGTGTGAGTGAGAAAGAGAGAGAGAGTGAGTGAGTGAGAGTGTGAGTGAGAAAGAGAGAGTAAGTGAGAGTGAGAGAGAGTGTGAGTGAGAAAGAGAGAGTGAGAGAGAGTGTGAGTGAGTGAGAGAGAGTGAGAGAGAGTGTAAGTGAGTGAGAAAGAGAGAGTGAGTGAGAGTGTGAGTGAGAAAGAGAGAGAGAGTGAGTGAGTGAGTGAGAGTGTGAGTGAGAAAGAGAGAGTAAGTGAGAGTGAGAGAGAGTGTGAGTGAGAAAGAGAGAGTGAGAGAGAGTGTGAGTGAGTGAGAGAGAGTGAGAGAGAGTGTAAGTGAGTGAGAAAGAGAGAGTGAGTGAGAGTGAGAGAGAGTGTGAGTGAGAAAGAGAGAGTGAGAGAGAGTGTGAGAGAGAGTGAGAGAGAGTGTAAGTGAGTGAGAAAGAGAGAGTGAGTGAGAGTGAGAGAGAGTGTGAGTGAGAAAGAGAGAGTGTGAGTGAGTGAGAGAGAGTGAGAGAGAGTGTAAGTGAGTGAGAAAGAGAGAGAGTGAGTGAGTGAGGCGCCTTTACTGCGAATTGAAGAACGAGTGTTTGGAGGCAGGAAATATAATTGCAAACTCCGACTCTCAGACTGAAGAAATGATAAAAATGTGTTCTGATCTCTTGCAGCCGAAGAGATTCATTTGATTAACATCCCATCTCTCATAACAAATGCCCCAATGCTTGCTTGTGATGTCACTAAATAATAAATCCTGTAGAAACGGCTGACTTGCGTTGCTGGGTTTGCATGTAAACCGGGTTAATTCAATAAGCTGATATTTGGGAGTGATTAGCTTGTGTGAAAACATGCGCAGACTTAATGCAAAGTGATTGCGTTTATGATAACTGGACGCCACTTACATTCAACATGAGGTCATGTGACAGTGCAGTACTGGACAGTTTTATCTAGAGTTTCACCTCCAGTGTTAGGGAGATCTTGAGCTCTCGGATGTGGCATCTTCTCCTGTGAGCGGCTCTCCGGTCTTCAGTGATGACGTCGCTCCAGTCCTCACACACCTGCCCGAACCTGCAGCGATCGCACGTCATTAACCGCTTTACACACAGAACGATGAGGAACATCTGCCGTCACTGACCTGTAGATGTCGGCTGCAGACAGAAGACTCAAGATCACCGCTAGCACGTGTCTCAGGTTCCTCATCCTCAGTTCTGAGATCACGTCCACCTTGTCGAGGCCCATTTTGCGGCCGATGAGCCCCGAGAGCGGCAGGCTGGTTCTGACGGGCCGGTCCAGCAGCAGGTCCTCCAGGCTCGACCCGCGGCGGCTGATGGAGAGCACGGCCTGTAGCGCCGGCGTCAGCGACAGATCCTGCATCTGCAGCGTAGCGGCGCTCAGCGGCGTCCCGTCCAGGAACACCTCGTCCTTGTGCGGGTCTGCCCGCGGGCCTCTGGGCCCGTCCTCGGACTGAGAGCCTCCCTCCCGGAGCGTGGACAGTCTCCGCTGCCTCTCCAGCCGCGAGCGCCTCTTCTCCCGCCCGCTCGAGCCAGGCAGAACCAGCTCCTGGAACGAGCCGTCATGGTCCACCGAGGAGTCGTGGGATTTATCCAGACCCAGAGAGCTGAAGCCGCTGTCCTCCAGGGGCGTGTCTGGGGGCGTGTCCGAGGGCGTGTCCAGAACTTGCTTCCCTGTGCGCACCGGGGACTGGAAGTTCTCCTTCGCCAGGTCGTGTGTGTGTGGGAAGTTCTCCTCCGTCAGGTCGTGTGTGTGAGGTGAGCTGGGAGGACCGGCTATGATGCTCTCGTCCGGGTCCGGTTCGGTGAGGCTCGTGTGGGTTAGGTTTACGCCGCTCCTGCCCGACTCCAGCGTGGATGTGACGGCATGGGAGAACAGAAGACGCCGCTTCCGACAAGAGAACACAAAGTCATCTGCTTTTAAAGTGCTGTAAGACAGAGGCCCGGTTGGGCTGATGTCCGGGGAGTTGAAGCTCTCGCGGGTCAGCTGATCCGGTGTGGTGAAGCCACTCTTACTCCCGTCGGATGAGGAGCGGGACACGAGCAAGCGCCTGCGGAGCGACCCGTCCTTCCGGGTCAGCTTCGGCGTCTCGCACCAGGCTAGCGGCGCGGCCCGTTCTGTGATCGAGTCCCTGGACCGGGCCTGGTCTCTGTGCAGGAGAACCGTGGCTTTGGTGCCGTTGGGATGGCGCTCTCTCCTGGGCGTAAAGACCCGGTCCAATCGGCCGCTGCCGGGAACCTGCGCACCCTCCATTATCTTCAGCTTCAACTAACGCTCGCTGGATCCAACAGTGCTGTCAATCAACACAGGGAATAAAAAGTTAATCTGTGCATGTCATTTATGCATCATTTTACAACTATTTATTTACAGGTGACATTGATTCTAAATGATTTATCAGTGCACATGAATCATGATTATTGTGATAAATTCTTTTTCTGGTAATCTTAAATCAGAATAAATTCTTCTTGCAGCTTCTCTTCTCTGATGACGAGGGCGGGGCAACCTGTCACTCACATGAGATCAGCCAACAGCAAACCACAACCATACGATCAATTCCCCACAGACACAATAATGTTTCATGCCGACTTTAAAGGGTAAATTCACCCCAAAATGAAGCACAAATTACGTTATTTTAAATTAAATCTGAGATTTCTGTCCCTCCGTTGACAGCTGTGCTGTCAAGACAGGTATTACATTTAACCACTTTGATGCTTCAAAAAGATCATAAAGAGATTGTAAAACGAATCCACATGAATCGAGTGGTTTAGTCCAAATTTTCTGAAGAGATATGCTCGCTTTATATGATGAACAGATTAAATTTAGGCTTTAATTCACAAACTTTCATCAGCACATCAGTTGTGATAAACAGAAGCTCAAGCATTAGAACCAATGAGCTTCATCATGTTACGAGCTTAGGCAAGAGCCAACGAATCAGAATTGTGATATAAAAGTCACAATTAAGTTACCTTTTTATATTTCCATTACGTGGCTGAAACAAGCTTTTATATATTTATATACAATTCTGTCTGTCAGAAATTAGTTCAAAGTAATGTCCATATGGCAATGATTTACAGCTAAGTTAACGTTATAAAATAAGACATGTTATGTTGGTAATTAAAGTCATGTAACGTTAGCCTATTCAGATACAATACACGTGTGCTAATGATGTAAGGATAATAATAAAGATACCAGTATGGAAAGTTTCAGTCAGAAATATCAGAAAAGCCTGGAGAAATTCAGCGTTCAGGTTTAGAAATCTTCCACCGTTCAGAGTGTGTGTAATTAGGAGAATGTTTTGTCAATTATCTTTACATTCGGTTCTGGCAACAGGAGTCGGTTATAGTTGCTATGGTGACGCGCTGAGCGGTTTCCCTCCTGCAGATTCAAACTTCGCGCCGCTTGAACTGCTCGTGCACGACAGCACAAACACACGCGCGCTACTTTAAGGCATTTATAAGAAGCACGGTTTGTTTTAAACAGTTGTTGTGAAGAAACATGTGATTTACGCCTCGCCGCTGACTGAAAAATGCCGGAATAATAGAAAAACAATCGACACACCGTCAGTCAGGCGGGCGTTCTCACACACACCACACACTCACACACACCACACACACATTGAGGGCTGTGACACGTTTAGCGAAGAAAACTAACTTTTCAGATTGACAAACTTAAATCATTAGTAAACCCGGTGAATAAAATACTGCGTTACTTACTCGTGTGACGTGTCGGGTCAGAGTTTCATGCCACTGCTGCTCAGAGAGAGAGAGAGAGAGAGAGAGAGAGAGAGAGACGGTGAGCAGCGGGTCAGTGAGGCTCCACCTTTCAAATTTCGTACCCATTTCACTGATTGGACGCGGATTTAAAGAGACTAATTTATGCCTCGAAATCATTTCAACAATCGAACATAAAATATTTAATACAAAAGGGTTAGATTTATTAATGTGATATCATGGATTTCAAAAATGTTACAAATAAACATAAAATAAGTACTCGCCTTTTTTCTAACAAAATAATTTTGTAATTTTATTTTATTTTTATTTCGACCATTGCCATTTTTAATAAAGAAACTTCCATAAATAATTGGAAAAATATTACAAAAGAAAAGTTGATAGGCTATAATTTATAATCTTAAAAATATTGATTAGTTTAATTGTGTGAAGTGATTGGTCCATCCTGGGCAGCGCTGAGAAATGTTTCGGGTGTCACGTGACGCGTCGGGTGGACTCTGACGTACACATTTCTTGTCATGAATTTGTTTTATAAAAATGTATTATCTGTTATCTTCATGAATGCATGGATATATTTACATTCATACTAAGTTTTCTTTACTTCATGTGATACACGTTCTCTTGACATTTGTAGAACACAGTCAGTGACACAATGATTAAACGACAAGCTTTCATAGTTGGTTATTATGACAAAATAAAATGTTTTGATGTAATACCATGTTTATAGTCAGATTTATGATTGTGTACATCAGTGGTTCTAAAACCTTTCAGAACAAGTACCACCTTCAATCAAATCAGAGCACCAGTCAACAAGACTGGTGAGAAATAAAATAAATAAAATAAAACTAAATAGTCATTTGGACACAACAGCCTATTAAAGGGGTGGTATAATGCCCTTTTCACAAGATGTAAAATAAGTCTCTGGTGTCCCCACAGTGTGTATGTGAAGTTTTAGCTCAAAATACCCCACAGATATTTTTATATATATATAGCTATAGCATGTTAAAATTGTCACTTTTTTAATAGGGGAGCAAAAACACACGGTTTTGTGTCTGTTTTTTTAAATACAAATGAGCTGCTGCTCCCGGCACAGGGGGCAGAGGTTCAAGTGTGTGTGTGTGTGTGTGTTAGCAGCTCTGATTACCTCACGCAGACAAGCACTAAAATGTCAGAAACTGTTCTGCCTTTTATGTTCAAACCTGAGTCGGACAGTGATGGAGAGACTCGAGAGGAAGTGACATCATGTAGAAGCAACAGGACATTTCTGAATGGTTAGTTGATGAGTTTATGTAGCTTATGTGTAGTTATCTTCTAGTAATTGATTAGCATATTCTGTCTTGATAATCTATAAATCGTGTTCCGGGGGCGGGGTTATGTAAATACTAGGGTTGGTGATGTCACTAACCCGGGAGGAAGCTCGTGTTCCTAGCAGCCGTTTGTTGTAGTCCTTAAAAAATAATATCTTTAAAAGCAAATCTCTCCCTTTGCTTTCAACTTTGAGGGTTGCAACTTTGTAACCTTTCGGATAAACAACATCTGCACATATTCACATGAGCTACTGAAAGAGATGTTTCCAGAGGTCAAAGATCTTTCTTTCTTGTTTCTTGTTTCTTTCTTCTTTCTTTATTATTTGTCTCAAACAATCAACATAGATACACAACAAACAAAACAATAATTAAAACCACAAAGTAAAACACAACCTCCAAAAAATATATATATATAAATAAAAATAATAATAATACCAGAACAAAACAAAAATTAAAATTTGTTTGAGAAGGAGCAGGCAGAAGCAATTAGCTTATTTAAACCTGCCCCTATTTAACAAAAATAATAATATTACAAAGCAAATAAATACGCAGTTACAGCATACATTTTTCTCAGATCTTACATAACTCACAACAATACCTTAACCACAATACTTTCACATTGCAGATTTAGTCCTGTGTTTCAGTCTATGCTTGTCTATATTGGTCCAATAATGATTTCTTTAATCTACTTTTGAACCGAAAGATATTATTAGTCTGTTTAATGTCATTATCCAGTCCATTCCATATGGTTACCCCACAAACTGATATACACATGTTTTTAATAGCAGTTCGCACAAGAGGTTGTTTGAACATACAATATCCTCTTAGATGATATCCCCCCTCTCTTTCATTAAACATTGCACTTATGTTACCTGGTAAATTATTGTCTTTGACTTTAAACATAAATTGAGCAGTTTTAAATGTAACAATGTCCATAAATTTTAGCAAATGTGAATTAAAAAACAAAAGATTAGTGTGCTCACACTGTTAACTGTCGCTGTAGATTTAGCAGCACAGTACTGTAAAAACCTACAGTACAATACTGCATTTCTATATTACAGTAAAATACCGTAATTTGCATTGCATTCTGGGCAATTTTGTTTGAGCGGGAACATTTTAAAGTACATTTTAGTATTGCTGTAACTTGGCTGTAATATGCTAGGCAATAATACAGGGTTGATGTAAACAGAGAGCGCGCGCGCCGCAGTTCACTCACGGACTGGATGGATGTCATCTCACTCGGATATCTGGAAATTTGGTAAGTTCATTTTGACTTTTATAAGGTTTTAGGATTTTACGCTATAGTGTAGCCTACATAGCTTTTAATGTGAAATGACAGTGGAAGTTTAGCCAGCGACGGTTGCAAAAACACCGTTAAGTTAGTTAACGTTAGATCTGCTCTTTCACCCCGCTGCTTGTCCTGACATTTTCAAATCTAACTCCATGAATTAACATTACCTTACGGTTTATTTCGACGAAAACAGACTTGGTGATTGTTGGAACGGTGGAAAGACAAATCGAGGTGGTCTTTTGTAAGTTTTTTGTTTCTGTCGAGTTTTAATTAAATGTGTTTTTCGATGGTCTGCGAGATAAAATTACTGCATTTGATGTCAGTGGTAAAAAAACAAGCACTTATAATCAGTGTTGGGCAGTAACGCGTTACTAGCAGCGGGGTGAAAGAGCAGATCTAACGTTAACTAACTTAACGGTGTTTTTGAAACCGTCGCTGGCTAAACTTCCACTGTCATTTCACATTAAAAGCTATGTAGGCTACACTATAGCGTAAAATCCTAAAACCTTATAAAAGTCAAAATGAACTTACCAAATTTCCAGATATCCGAGTTACTAGTAACGCGTTACTGTAACGCAGTTACTTTCGACAGTAACTAATACTGTAACGAATTACTATTTAAATAAATTAACTCCGTTACCGTTACTATATGGCGCGTTGTCCGTTACTTTTTAAAATTAATTAGTTGCTGGAGCGGCTGTGCGCTGTCATTACACAGTAGAGAGCACTGAAGAGACTGCTAGCATTATACAGAGCGAGAGGACACCTGAGGACACATAACAAACTCACTGGCTGAGTTGTTTACGTACACGTGAGGCAGCGCGAGCACGGAGATTACAAGCTGCACGGAGAGCGCTGAGCACTTGATGCGCATTTAAAACACTGACAGCGAAACGGTATGAATACAGAACACTTAAGTACACATTGCCATATCATTATAAAGTAATTAATTTTTTGACTAGATGCTGCATCAGCAGAGAAAGAACAGAAGCTTGCCGTCGAGTCTAAAGAGGAATAACAGTAACGGCTAACTTACCTCAAGCGATTAAAGCAATGTGACAAAAACACACGCAGACCTGACCCACATGTTTTATGTCGCAATTGTTACCATCTATTTGCATTAGTTTATATCCAGCTGGTCACTTTTATGCATTCATTAGCCGGCGAAGTTGTATTTTTAAAACTAGTGACGTGATTGATTGCTTAACGTTACATTGATATGTTCATGCAGCCGACATCAAGTCTAATCAAGTGTTCTAAAATTTAAGCAAATAAAGTGAAAGACTTTACATGTAATATAGGTCTACATTTATGTAATTTTAATGCTCTGGCCTTTGCAGATATTTAAATATGTCCATCTTCTTTAAGCTTGAATCATATAAATGGTAACACTTTACAATAAGATTACAATTTTAGCATTAAATATGGTTAATACATGTTGTAGAAGTATCATTCATTGTTAGATGTATTTGTATCTCCTTAGTTAATGTATGCCTACTATGAACTAACAAGAATGATCAAGGTACAATTGTATTGCTCAAATATTAATTCATGCAGTAAAAACCACAGTGGTAAAAACGTATACTGTCAGCTGCATGAACATATCAATGTTGAGAAAGCAAACACTAGCTCTCTAGCAAAGTCACTAGCTTTAAAAATGCTTGTTTTGTTATTTATTTCAGAAATCCTTGATATATTCAGTTTGTGCTAGTCTGACTTAAATAAAATAGTGTTTAAAAATTACTTTCTGTTTAAGTCAGTTTTGTGTTTGTATAGACCATAACGCATTAAAGGGCATTAATGGGAACATTTAAGAACTTTCTTTAAAAAAGTAGCTAAAAAGTTACTTTTAACAGTAACGCATTACTTTTTGGTGTAAGTAATCAACAAAGTAATTGAGTTACTTTTTGAATGAAGTAACAAGTAACTGTAACTAGTTACTATTTCTTAGTAACTAGCACAACACTGCTTATAATAGACATAACGTTACATAGCCTACATTTTGCTCAAACTGCTAACGTTATATTTGCAGTCCGTTTCCCGGATGACGAACTTGATGATTTTATGATTTTACGAACTTTTATGATCAATACTGGACCAAACTGAATAACTCGTTTAGACATAAAAACGTGTGAAAATACGGCTGAAAAATACTGCACTTTCCTTCTATAGTATCCAGCTGCAGACCCGCAGCACCACCAGTTTCAGAACCCCAGCGCCAGAACCCCAGCGCCAGAACCCCAGCGCCAGAACCCCAGCGCCAGAACCGGAAGTAAGAGGCGGAGCTTACGTTCTAACACCAGCGCCAGGACCAGAAGTGAGGGGCGGAGCTTACGTTCTAAACCGAGTAACGCCACCTAACGTTTTGGAGCGTAATTTGCTTAGACACGAAACGGCATTATTACACACGAAACGTCATGCTTTATACGTATTATAATGATGCATTAAGGTATAGTACAATAAGCATTTTAAAACATTAATTTTGTGTAATATAATTGTATATAGTTATCCGTTTCATTGTATTATGAGAGTTACTTCCTGATCATGATGGTGAAAAATAATGCTTGAAACTTATGGGCATTTTATATAAAATATACTTTATTTCACAAGAACATGTGCAGCATGCATTTTTCTTTGTGTAAAATAATGTCAAAAATCTAAAAAAGACAGAAAATTCGGCATTGTTTTAAAAGATACAATAAAAATGTAGGCTACCGTAAAAGTTCAAATAATAGCCGAGTCCCAAATAGACGATTGTCTCTTTTACACGCCTGGGTGTGGCTGCAGGTTTGGGTAAATAAAGGCCGATCTCAAATAGAGGTCGGGTCTGTTTTTTAGTTTCAGGTTGTATTTAATCTTCTAAAACCCGTCAGATCGTCCGCTTTTTGGCGTCCGCCAAAGCAAATTTGTGTCCCGCCAAAGCCTATTTTGATCGGTGAGTGATGTAGAATAGAATGACTGCTGCGCATGACAGGGCGCTTAACGAGCAGAGAGAGAGGCTGCGTTCGGAATCGCATACTTCCCTACTATATAGTAGGCGAAAAGAGTAGGCGAGCGAAAAAGTACGTTCGAATCCTCAGTATTCATAAAAGAGTAGGCGAGAATTACCTGGTTGACGTACTAATTATCGCGAGATTTGGACGATAGTGCGTTCGAATATGCCTACTTTCCTACTATATAGTAGGCGAAAACAGTACGTGAGGGAAGCAGTACGTTCGAAACATCAGTATTCCTAAAAGAGTAGACGAGAAGTTCCCGGATGATCTCCTGCTTTCGCCCAGACATTTGAGTGTTTTTCAGCTTGTACTCATCTATCCCAGGAGGCCACGCGAGAGGATACGATATAAAAAAGAACAAGAAGTAGATATTTCATACTCAAACATGACGGAAAGGGTGGACGAGAGTGTTTTCAAATGTGAGTATTACAAATACAAACCAAATCGCATGTGTTGAACTAACTTTCTGTACAGTAAATTGTTGAACTGTTGAAGGTGCAAAGACGCTTTATAATATGGTAAATTTGTGATTTTGCCGTAAATCACATTTTATTGGATAGAGGAGCTCCATAAGGACACATACGTCTTTAAACTGTATTTGCATACATTTTAAACCGTATACATCTGAAATACCATTACTAAATATTTATTCAAAATCTGGCAAGATTACTACGTGTAACTGATATGAAATAGACATCTGAGTGACGTGTGTGTACTATTGTTTAGGAGAATTCACTGTTGTTAACACTGTTTTTATTAGTTTAATGCATTTTACATAAAGTAACTAAACATAAGTAATCTATTTCATTTATCCATTAGTACTGTTGAAAAATTGTTGAACATTTATGATGGATAAAAAGCTATTTATTAGCAACAACCTCAACATGTAAATGTAGTATTGAGCTCATAAATCACAAAGGTAACGTGAGTCTTGTCTGGATGTTACAGGGACGGATGAGCACACGCGGCTGCTTATCCGGTGGAGAGTGGCTCATGAAGCGCTCTTCACCGGAAAGTGGAATGCTGCCATCAAAGGCTTTGAGTGAGTATACAGAAATATTTAAAAATCAATTGAATACTTTATTTGCAGTACATTTCAATTATTGTATTTTCAAACAGAGATATAACTTATTCATTCTTGATTTCTCTCTTGCTGCAGATCTTTTGTGGAGGAGCAGAGCCTGCAAGGCAGGGTGACGGCGGCGTTTGTTAAAAAAAAATGGGAAAACCTGAAACAAAAATACAAAGTAAGATAATTTTGTTACTTCTAATACATAAATTAAATGATTAAATATTGTGCTGTTAAAATGACTGCTTTTGTATCATGCTTGTGCATTTTTGCAGGATCTGAAATGTCCGCAGACGGGGGTGAGCACTGAGGATGGAGGGGCCACAGCAACGTCCTGGAAGTGGTACACTGCCATGGATGAGGCAATCGGGGGCAGACCCTCCATCTCTCCTCCTGCCCTCGTTGCCTCATGTGGGCCGGATGCTGCTGTGGTCTCTTCATCCTCAGTGAGGCCAGAGCCAGCAAGAGCCAGGAAAAGGGCTATAGATGTGGAGGAGCTGATCCGGGACATGGAGGAGCGAGAAGAGGAGAGAGAGCGGAAGGCAGCTGAGAGGGAGGAGAGGCTGTGGAGAGAAATGGAGGAGAAGGAGGACAGAAGAGAACGGGAGAGACGAGAGAGAGAGGAAAGAGAAGTAAGAGAAAGAGAAGAGAGATGGCACCGGGAGGCAGTCGAGAGAGAGGAAAGGAGAGAAAGAGAAACCAACGAAAGGGATGAAAGGTTCCTTTCTGTTCTTCAGATGCTCGCCAAAAAATAAATTATTTGACAAAAAACATCTTCTGATCTTTTGCACATTTGGGTTGATGTGAATTAAATTTGTGAATAAAAATGGGAATCTATATATATTTATATACACACAGTACTGTGCAACAACTACAAATGGTGGCCTAAGAATTTTGTACAATAATATGTATATAAAACAAACTATTCCTAGGCATTCACAGTACATTATAGACTTCTAGAAATTTAGTGATACTTTAAGATTGTAATCAAATTCATAAATTAAATATTTATGAAATGTTGATTAATAATTAGTGAGTGTATGGTGTAATGTAAGAAGAAAAAACACTTTAAAACACTTGTTTTACTGGAGTGTATTATATGACTTTTAAAGGTTTACAGAGTTCATGCAAGGATCTTAAAGGCAGGTCATGGAGGGGTAAGTTCCAGCACACCTGTCAGTAAATTTCAAGTAGTCAGTTATTAATTGGTTCAAATTGATTCAGGGGTGTATAATTAGGGTTGGAAAAACTCTGCTGGATAATAGCCCTCCATGACCAAAGCTGAACTTGAGACTGTTTACACAAATTACACACAGTAAAATAGTGACTAAAGGGTTACTTAACCCAAGCAAATAAATCATAATAGTAATAATCATTCAGTCATTATTATATTTACTCGCCTTGATGTTGTTTGATCCCTCTGTTTTTTGTTTTCCTGAACACAAAAGGTGATTTTGGTCAGGTTTGTACTGTTTGGTTTAATACAATATCAGTCAATGGACTTTCAGAAGCTTCAAAAGCGTCATTAAATAATGCCATGAAGCTTCTGAAAGTTGGGCTCCATTGACTGATATTGTATGAAACCAGCAGAACAAACTTGCCAAAAATTCCCTTTTGTATTTAAACAATAAAAAACATTAAATAAGTAAATAGTAAACCGTAAATAATTGCTGTATTTAGATGTTGAGGTGAACTAACCCTTTAACCCACCAAATATAAATTGTAGTAAATTTATGTATGCATTTTGCATTATAGTAATTCCTTGACAAACTAAGCAGCTTTGACTGTTTATGCCCATGACTGGTTCAAAAAATGCTTTACAAATATCAATCACATTTATGCATTTGACATATTTTTTATCAAAAGTGATTAACTCCATTTATTTACAGGGACAATGACCCTGGACAAACCTGGAGTAAAGAGCCTTGCTGATTGACCAGCAATCTTCTTCTAACCAGTTCATTGGTTTATCCCTCTACACTACAAAAGGTTTTAAAGCTCTAACAAATATTTGCATGTAATTGTAAACCTATAAAATGACATTTGTCAAGAAACTGAATGCTGACAACATGAATTTTAAAACATTTTTATCTTTCTTAATGTTTTAAAGGTAGTCATGCTCATGGAGAGCCGGCACAGGGATGTTTGGAGCAGACACTGCAGCAGCCAGATTGTCCCGCACATGTTCTCCCACTCTTGCTGCAAGGTTGTGGGGATCAGGGAGGCCGTCATCATGGTCTTCCTCATCCTCTGGCTCAACGATGTCCCCATTGGCTAGAGCGAGATTGTGAAGCACAGCGCAGCACGCAACAATCTCAGGCACGAAGGCAGGGTTCACCTCCAAGGCCTTGAAGAAAATGCAGCGCCAGCGTGTCTTCAGCATCCCAAAAGCTCTCTCCACGATGTTGCGGGCACGGGAGTGCTTGCTGTTGAAACGAGCCTGCACAGGGTTCTGTACAGGCTCTCTGTAAGGGGTGATGAGGCAGATGGGTGCACTCAGGCAAGGATAGCCTCCATCCCCGAGGATGCACTTGCCTGCAGGTGGGTAAAGGTTGCCAGCATACACAGGGCTGTTCCTCAGCACCCTGGCATCGTGCACAGACCCAGGATACCCCACAAAGACATCAAGGAATTTCCCCCGGTGATCAGTGATGGCCTGGAGTTGGATGGAGTGAAACAGCTTTCTGTTCAAGTAACAGTGGGAGTTATTTGCTGGAGGTTTGCTACGGATATGAGAGCCGTCTATTGCACCAACTGCTCTGCTGAGAGCTGGTGACCCAGACAGCTGTGCAAATCCTGCTCCCACTGCTTCCAGAGGGGTATTGCACAAAAGTAGAATTAAGAAAGCCAGGATAAAAGACCAATCCCGGCTTGACCTAGTTTAATCAGTGCATCCTGGCTTAATCCGTTACACGTTTGCTGAGCCAGGATGAGAACGCGCGGATATGTCAAGCCAGGTGTATATAGTTTGGATAAATGCACGTTCACGGCATTCTTTAAAAGATCATGAAATCGATCACAGAATCACCGATCCGAAAATGGACAAAACGCGTGCGGCATACTTTTCGCCTAATGAGCAACAGCTTCTTATGGAAACGTATGAAGAAGTGAAACATATAATATGTAAAAAAGGCAATACAGCTGCTGTAATAAAACAAAGAGAGAATGCATGGCAAACAATAGCGGACCGATTGAATGCGTAAGTAGTCCAAATAACCAGTGCTCCACTGAAACCCTCATAATTACAATTCAAGGAGTTACTTGTCATTTTCAAAAATAATTGTATACTTTGCCTTAAATGTCAAGTCAAGTCAAGTCACCTTTATTTATATAGCGCTTTTTACAATACAGATTGTATCAGAGCGCTTCACAGTGATAACATGAAAACAATATAACAAAGTTTGTTTCTAAAAGATATTGCGTCAACGTCCACCTTAAGTAAGGCAGATCAATAATATTATTGAATATTAAATGTCCCCAACTAAGCAAGCCAAAAGCCAAGGCAACAGTGGCAAGGAACCAAAACTCCATCAGGGACAGAATGGAGAAAAAAACCTTGGGAGAAACCAGGCTCAGTCGGGGGGCCAGTTCTCCTCTGGCCAACGAAGGAACAGTGCATGATTCGGGCAGCATTACAAGTCAGATTGGATCGGAACATTTAGAGTATTTTTTGGAAGTCCAAGTATGCACGCCGGTCTTAAGACGAGTTGTTGAGGATCAGTGCCGTCCACCATAGAGAGTCCATATCGCCCGTGTTGAGTCGTCACTTCATAGGCTTTGTGATTGGAGCATCTGAAGTCTCCGTGAGAGGCTGGATACAAACTGGAGCTGACGAACGCCATTTTCTCGGGACTCGCGTCCCGAGATAACAGCAGAAAAGCAAAGGGAAAATAATTAGCGTAGCTGCTGTTCATAATGATGATTTCCATAACACAGGCGTAAATGACAAAACATGAAGACAGTGACTCTTGCGTCCCAAAATCACCCCCCTCCGTCCCCCACTCAACTCAGCCCAGCTTACTGACCTATACGTCCCTACTGCTGCTGAGACCTAACCACAATCTCACAATCTCTCCGCAACCCAACCATACGCGCCAACCCGTTGACTAAGGCTGTCGAGCCCCACTGGTGCGTGAATAGGCAGTTTCAGTGGACAACGGTTCCGTATGGCATACTACCTACCGCAACACAATATCTGCCCAACCACCCGTCATTCACGCAATATACACAGGAACGTAATGACTGCAAATATTATGCAACCTATACAGATAACCTACAGTCTCTTCAAGTTTTATAGTATTAAATGCATTTGATCTGATTCAGCAGTATTATAAAAGGTAAGCATTATGTAAATGCTTGGCTGAAGAGATGCGTCTTTAATCTAGTTTTGAACTGGGACAGCGAGTCAGAGCCTCGAACAATATCAGGAAGGCTATTCCAGAGTTTAGGAGCTAAATGTGAGAACGCCCTCCCTCCTTTAGTGGACTTAGATATCCTAGGAATGACTAGAAGCCTCGAATTTAGTGATCTTAAAGAACGCGATGGATTATAGGGCGATAGAAGGTCCATTAAATACACAGGAGCTAAACCATTTAGGGCTTTATAGGTCAGTAGTAGTACTTTGTAATTGATACGGAACTTGATAGGTAACCAGTGTAGAGATGATAAAATTGGTGTTATATGATCATATTTTCTTGACCTAGTAAGAACTCTAGCGGCTGCATTTTGGACTAACTGTAGCTTGTTTATTGAAGATGCAGGACAACCAGCTAATAAAGCATTACAGTAATCTAGTCTCGAGGTCATGAATGCATGAACTAACTTTTCTGCATCAGAAACAGATAGCATGTTACGTAATTTAGCAATGTTTCTAAGATGGAAAAAGGCTGTTCTTGTAACATATGAAATATGATTTTCGAAAGACAAGTTGTGGTCTAGTATAACTTCAGGTCTTTTACTGTAGAGGATAAAGTAACAGGACATCCTTCTATATTAAAGTTGTATTGTAAGTGGTTTTGTGGATAGTTTTTTGGACCAACAAGTAATACCTCCGTTTTAGCTGGATTTAGTAGCAGGAAATTATGCGTCATCCAGCATTTTATATCTTTAAGACACTCTGTCGATTTTGATGAGTTAGTGTTTTCATCTGGTCGTGATGAAATATATAATTGAGTGTCATCAGCATAACAGTGGAAATTAATTTCATGTTTTCTTATAATATTGCCAAGTGGCAGCATATATATTGAGAATAGCAGAGGGCCTAACACCGATCCTTGCGGCACTCCATAGTCTACTGACGTTATCTTCGATTTTTCCCCATTTAAACAAACAAAATGGTAACGGTCTGATAAATACGATCTAAACCAGCTTAATGCCAGTGTAGTTTTGTAGTCGATCCAAGAGTATTTTATGATCTATAGTGTCAAACGCAGCACTAAGATCGAGTAGAACTAATATTGAGATACAGCCTTGGTCAGAAGCTAAAAGTAAATCATTTGTAATTTTAACTAGCGCAGTTTCTGTGCTATGATGCGGTCTGAATCCTGACTGAAATTTTTCATATATCTCATTTTCTTGCATGAAAGAGCACAATTGAGCGGACACAGTCTTTTCTAGTATTTTAGACATAAATGGAAGATTTGAAATCGGTCTGTAATTTGCTAAGTTATTTGGATCTAATTGCGGTTTCTTAATGAGAGGTTTTATAACTGCCAGCTTGAATATTTTTGGAACATGACCTAAAGATAAAGACGAGTTAATAATATTAAGAAGAGGCTCTTCCACTATAGGTAACACTTCTTTCAGAAATTTAGTTGGTATTGGATCTAATAAACATGTTGTTGGTTTAGATGCAATGATAAGTTTATTTAGCTCTTCCTGTCCTATAGTTGTAAAGCGGTGTAGTTGTTCTTGAGGGGCGATAATTGAGGCTGAATCATAAGACACCATAGAGGATTGTACATTTACAATTGTGTTTCGGATGCTTTCTATTTTCTCATTGAAGTAGTTCATAAAATCATTACAGCTATACTGTAACGGAATAATTTGCTCGGGTGATGTCTGTTTATTTGTTAGTCTAGCCACGGTGTTAAATAAAAACCTTGGATTATTTTGGTTATTTTCTATTAGTTTGCGGAGATGCTCAGCCCTGGCTGCTTTTAGAGCTTTTTTATAACGTGACATACTGTCTTTCCACGCGATTCTAAAGACCTCTAAATTAGTTTGTTTCCATTTACGCTCTAGGTTACGAGTTTCTCTCTTGATAGCATGCGTAGCACTGTTGTACCATGGTGCTTTAGTTTTCTCTCTAACCTTTTTTGATCTAATTGGTGCAACAATATCTAATGTACTAGAGAAAATGGTGCTCAAACTGCTGGTCATTTCCTCTAGTTCATCTGTTTGTTTGGGTTCACTGAGCAGCAGAGATAGATCAGGTAAGCTATTTGAGAATCTATCTATAGTGGTTGGAAGGATTGTTCTGCCTGGTCTATAACGTGGCGCAACATGACAAATTTCAGCAGTGCGTATTATACAAGTTACCATGTGATGATCGGTGAGATCGTCACTTTGCGGTATAATATCTATATCGGTTAGATTGGTTCCATATGATATAATTAAATCTAGTGTATGATTTAGACGATGAGTGGGACCACTGACATTCTGCTTGACCCCAAAGGAGTTTAATAAATCTGTAAACGCAGTCCCTAACGCATCATTTGTGTTATCTACGTGTATGTTAAAATCTCCAACAATTATTGCTTTATCGGCATTGACCAATAGATCTGAGAGAAAGTCTGCAAACTCTTTTAGGAAATCAGCATATGGTCCTGGAGGTCTATATACAGTAGCCAAGGCTAGAGATAATAGGGATTTATTTCTTACATCTAAGAGCGTAACGTTTAGCACAAGTACTTCAAACGAGTTGAACCTGTGACCTGTTTCCTGAGTAACATTAATAATATCTCTATAGATTGTTGCAACACCGCCGCCACGACCGATCAGACGGGGCTCATGCTTATAACAGTATCCTGGCGGGGTAGACTCATTTAGACCGAAATACTCGTTTGGTGTAAGCCAGGTTTCAGTAAGGCAAAGTACATCGAAGCTATTATCTGTGACCATTTCATTTACAATAACCGCCTTAGGTGTGAGCGATCTAATGTTTAGAAGACCTAGTTTTAGAAATTGTTTTTGTTCACTGATATTTAGATTTTCAGGTTTAATTACAATAAGATTTTTCCTAGATCCTACAGTGGATTTATTATTTGGCCTCACTAAACGAGGGATAGACACAGTTTCTATATAATATTCTACACTACTTATATCAATTAAATTGGCACAGCAAAGACTGTGATTTGGAATTTGATTTTCTAGTCATACGGTGTGTAACGTCTTGGAGATGTTGTCCGACAGAACAGCCGCTCCGAATCTGCTGGGGTGCAGGCCATCAGCACGGTAGAGCCTAGGTCGCTCCCAGAACAGATTCCAATTATTTACAAAGGGTAGTTTTTGTTCATTACACAATGACATTAACCATTCATTTAGTGCAAATAATCTACTGAACCTTTCCTGTCCTTGTCGGTACGTGGGAAGCGGTCCAGACACGATGATCGTTGCCTCAGGCGCTGTGCTGCGTACCGTCTCGATCAGGCTCCTGTAGTCCTTCTTCAGAACCTCCGTCTGCCGCAGCCTGATATCGTTTGTTCCAGCGTGAAGCACCACAGCTCCGACGCGCTCTTCACCGTTCAGGATCTCGGGAACCTGTGCGGCGACATCAAGAACACGAGCACCAGGAAGGCAGTGAGTGCGCACCTTACCCTTACCTGAGGTAGCACGGACATGACGGACCATGGAAGTGCCGATGATCACGGCGTCGTCGCGTTCCGACTCGCGAAGAGGGGAGAAGCGGTTCCGGGTGGAGATCTCGAAGACCGGGAGGGGCGGAGAGGTTCTTGCTCTGGTCCTGGCTCGTGTCTTCCGCTGTGGGATCACCCAGGGTCCATGGTGTTGGGTTGGTGCCGGAGTGAATGATGCCAGAGATGATCGCGTCCTCCTGGGCAGAGAAACGCACGGAGTAGACGAAGTCGGAGTCAAAAAGTTACTAACCACTGACTTGTGTGCATCGGCGCGTGACGTTTCAAGCGCTGATCGCCGATCCCGCAGCTCGGCTTGCCTCTCTAGCAGACCACGGATCTGTTTCTCCACCGATTCAAGCTCCAATCGTACCGAAATCAGTTCGAATGTGTCCTCACCTGCACTCAGAGGTAGCGTTAGACACACATCTGATATGTTCGCCATAACAGATGAACAGTAGATTAGTAGTGATACTACCAATATCACTAGTAATTTAGGACTGAAATGCCGGATATAACCTGTATCCTTTTAGTGAAACGGGTGTAAAATCGGACTGTCAATAGGCGCGAGGCCACGCGTAAAATGCTAGCGGACTAAAGGCTAGTAGCCGAGATTCGCAAAGTTGGGTCTAAGTAGCGATATCAAAGCAATCCGATTGTTTTTTTATAAGGAATAGTATCGAGAATAAGTTCCCATGATATACAAATAGAAAGTGCTTGTTTATAAATGAGTGGTAAAGAAGAAAATCAAGGATTAATGAATTGATTCGACGGAGCTTTCAAACACAAACACCGACTGCTCGCGCATGCGCTCAGAAGACTCGATAATTTTCACCAGTGAACAGTAAATGTGACCAGTGAACATGCATTTAACATGAAGAATAATTGCAAACACTTACCCACTATGTGTATCTATTTAGTTTATTTTATGTCTATTATCTCTTTAATCTTTTTACTCTTATCTATTTGTATGTAGGTTTTGTTTTTAATTGATTTGATGTAATCTATAATCAGATATTTTGCTCTATTTTTATCCATCTAATCTATTTTATCATTTGTATCTATTCCTCTTAAAGAACAAACATGTCTGGCCAAAAAAGGACTTGGCAGCAAGTCAAGATTAAATACAAGAATATTTTGCAGCAAGGGCGAAATTGTCAATCACACATTGGGGGGGACAGCTGTGGGACTTTTTGTGTTGGCGCATGCACACATTTTTTTAATCAAAATAAAATAAAAGTCAGAGTCCGAATGTTTGTAATTGTATAACACAACAAGGAATTTTATTACATCTGATCGTCAAACTAACGTATACTCACCCTGTAATGATTACAGCATCTGCATCAATTACAAGCCTAAATTGACAACAAAACGGCCAGTGATCTCTCTCTTATATTCTTCTATAAACATATGGTGGCTATAAACATTTTGATTAAATAACTGTTATAGGATAACAATATTCTAATATCAAGTCTTGAGCAATGATAGTAAAACAGTTATGTACTAATGAGGGAAAATGCTGTTTATTTTTTTATAGGGGAAACCTCTTTTCCACGAGATATTGAAGCCAAAAAAATCTCCTTAATTTTGAATTAAGTAAAACACGTTGCGGTAGCATACAGACATAGGCAAAGGCGGGTTGCGTGCCTATTGGCTGTCATGCGGCAACTGCAGCAGCCTATCGAGAGCGGCCCTTTGGTGACGGTCCAATGGGGGCGCATATTTTATGTAGAGCTATATCTTTGTTTTGAATGCAGTAGCGTGTATACAGTAACGCAGCTAGCTGCCGGCTAGCATGTCAATAGTCCCTCCCATTCATACAAGCTGTATAGTATTACAGTCGAAATTCACAAATTCTACAATTTGAAATTCTAATGAAATTCACCGGGTTGTTATCTAAGGGATTATGTCAGCCAAATACAGGATATTTACCATTCATAAATATGTGCCAAATGTCTGTCAGATTTCGCGCTCCTAACTCTTCTTCTGTTTGGTTGTTCCTAACTCACTGACGGCCCACGAGCTACTAAAGGTATAGGGAAAACCAGAGCCGTTAAATATGAGAGTTGCGACACACTTTGATCTCGCCGCCACGTGGTCACGTGGTTCATGTAGCTCTACAAAGTTCCAAACAAATCCGCGTTGCCAATGGTTTTTAAAGCGAGGCAGACAGCAGCAGCTATATTTGCAGCAATAATCGGTAAATATTGACGCATAATGTACATTGATTATTACGTTGACACTTAAATGACTTGGATAATATAATTTTTTTTCTGGGGAGTAACGTTAGCAGAAACACAGCATTAATACGTTTTTGTGTTTATTTAGGAGGGAAATGGGGTGCTCCCATAACGTAGAATACAGCAACTACCATTTGCAGCAAATTTCTGTAAATATGATGGAGAGTGTGGTCAGTTTGAAATTAAACTGGAGATATGGTTACTGAGTGGAATGATTCATAACATTAACGTTACTGTTAACGGGATTAACTTCAGTATACATTTACATACAGTAGCTACACAGTACATCGTATGCATGTATTTGTGTGCGTTCTGATGAATGGTTTGGTTTGAAAGGATGTAGGGGTACATTAGCCATACTTAAATGAATCCTAAAACGTTAATGTTAGATCGTATTTATAATTATTTCACTCAGTAACCATCTCTCCAGTTACACACACATACATATACATATACATACACACACACATATATATATATATATATATATATATATATATATATATATATATATATATATATATATGCATACTCTACCAGCCAAAAGTTTTGGATCAGTAGGCTAAGATTTTTAATGTTTTTAAAATAAGTAATCTCTTCTGCTCACCAAGGCTGCAAATTGCAATTTATTTGATAAAAAAAATGTATTTTTTAAATATGACAATTAAAAATAACTATTTTCTAGTGTCACATGATCCTTCACAAATCATTCTAATATGTGGATTTGATGCTCAAAAAACATTCATTATTACGATCAATGTTGAAAACAGTTGTGTACAATTATTTCAGGATTTTTTGATGAATGGAAAGTTCAAAAGAACAGTGTTTATTTGAAATAGGATCTTTTGTAACATTATAAATGTCTTTACTGTCACTTTTGATCAATTTAATTCATCCTTGATGAATAAAAGTATTGATTTACTTAACTTTTATGTCAATAAAGCCCTTTGAATTGAATACATTTTGTTGTGTTTTGAATTTTGGAGGGAAGGGGTTAGTGAAGTGTTGGTCACGTAAGATATAGCTGCAATTAACCTATTATCTTCCAATAAACATGAACTAAAACTGGCTACATAAAATATAACTACTGACTAGATTCACGAGAGGTCGGCTAATGTGTGTAAAAGTAAAAAAAAAAAAACAGTAATTTCATTAATTTACCAGCGAGCGTACTTCGGAAACACTGAAAATGAATGGGGTTCAATGCTGGAACTATCAGTGACTACGTTTACATGCAGCCAATTTTCGGGTTATGGTGGGGTTAAGGTCACTATTCGGGTTTCTGAAACATTAGGAATAACCCGTTTACATGTGTGAGCAGAGAGAGTTTCTCCTGTATACATGGAATTGCAATATCCCGATGTAAACGGCGACGCACGGTTAGCGTCTGCACGTACGGACAACCTTAAGACGCACTATGCGTCATTTCCGATACTTCTTCCTGTATCTAAAGACAACAACAATAGTAGCAGCACGCGGATAATGAATAGTTCGGGGCAGATAGCGATCGCTTTTGTTTGCGCTTTGGTGCTGGTACTGACCTCGCTCCAAAAGTATGCTGTGCTGCGTCTCGCCATGTTTACTTCCAGTATACTGCACGCAGGTTTTTGTATGCGCCGAGAAGTTCCTCTACTCAAAAGACCAAGATTCCTTGCGAATAGAACATGCGCAGAACACAAATCACTATGGGGATATGCCGATGCGCGTTTACATGACCAAAAATTCGGGTTAGAAAAGGGGTACCCCAGGTATCATATCCTGGTTTTTAAAATCCAGGATATAAGCATATTCGGGTTTTTGCAGGTGTTTACATGGCCGTGCGCGACCGGGTTATTGCTAATATCCCGGTTTTGAAAGGGTTATTGGCTGCATGTAAACGTAGTCAGTGTTTGGAACTATTGGCTGCTCCACGACACGCGTTACTTCCGCATTCCAAAGTTCCTATGGCAGTCTATGGGAGTGTCGCAACTCTGTTTTTCAACGGCTCTGGGGAAAACATGACAAGGATTTCAGGAGAAATAGGTTTTGTTAATAACAGTGTAAGGCAAGTCGAATGGGTTTGGGAAATGGACCGGCTGGGATTTTATATTTTCGGAGCTGGAAAGAAAGACGTATTTGCAATCACATCGCCCGCATAATCAAGCAGTAGCCTATGATCAAATATTGGGGGGGACAAATTGTCCTTCTTTGAATATTGGGGGGGACGTGTCCCCCTGTTCCCCCATAGAATTACGCCTATGTTTTGCAGGCTGGTAAGTGACTTGTTTGCGGAGAACATAGGTGACATGTTTGCTGACATTTTATTGTCTGTGCTGATTTTAGCAATAAAAAAAAAAAGTCATATATCTGGTACGGGGGGTGGCCCTCCAACCCAAGACTTCACCCCAGCAGAGGAGCTGGCCCTGGACCTAAATAAAGGGAAGCCAGTGATTGAAGGGATCCAGGGAGGGACATCCACTGACTCTGGCCCAGCAAGGGATACTGGCCTCTTCATACAAAGTACATTATTGCCATACAACTGCACATGGAAAATATTGAAATCCATATATATTTTGTTTTGTAAACTGTGTGACTTTGCCTTATAGTGGCTGGTAGCACCCTTACACTTTTGGAGCCAACAGACTATGATTTGCCGGTGAGTACTCTTTATTAAATCATAGGCTTTGCATGTCCTGTCAAAAAATATCAATACAAGTATTGAAATGGCAGAGGGAAGCCACATCTACAGCAGTGGAGTGCACTTCTGCCGATGATGAGACCGTGTCGCTGGACTCCAGAAGGCTCGAGGTATTTTGTGAAAATAGACACATTTTTTTATAAGTTCATACTAGATAAGAAGTCAGGGAAGTGGTACTAATAGAAAATATTATTTGTTACAGGATCCTGACATTGGGCAACCTGATAAGCAGCCTGGTAACATAGTGCGTATTGCCTAAAGTAAATTTACATTATGCCAAAATTCTGCTATGCTAACTAAAAGGTCTTCACAGAATTCACAAACTGTCAGATATCTCTACACAACCCATCTAAAGAGACAGATCGAGCTGACAGAAGTCAAGATTGATGTGAACAAAAGAAAGCTGCAGGACATGGACCTTGAGATGCAAATTAAACACAAGACACTGAGGAAACTAGAACTGGAAATCCAGAAACTAGAAAGAGAAGTAAGTGACTTCAGTTCAAACTGTAACCATGACTGTAACACAATGTATTAATCATTATATTTTTTTCTCTCCAAAGCTCCAAGCTGACAAGTGATAACAGCAAAATAATAAAAGAAAAATATTCCAAAACCATTGTGGTCTTGTAACTTTTTTTTATGAATGTCAAGTATACACTTTATATTTATTGATCCAGTGAAGTGGAACTAGAATTTGGGAAGATAACCACAGTGTGTGCTGCTGATTCCAAATAAAATGCATGTACACATGAAAAAGTTATATAGCCTGCATTATCCTTTATTAAGGGATGGGCTAAATCAAAACTAAATTAACTGAAATAATTTGCAATGTATTGTTCTCTAACAAGTCTTTCATTTCTGTTATCTGGGAATATGGCAGCATTGTCCCAATTAACATCCAAAGCAACTCTGGGAGCCCTTTCTTTTCTTAGGCTGGCAATATTGTGCAGCACTGTGCAGGCAACAGTCACATCACATGCTCTGTCTGGGGAGACCCTCAGGTGGTGCAGGCACTGAAATCGTGATTTCAGGAGGCCGAAGGTCATTTCAATTCGAGCCCTGGTTTTGGCATGGGCATGGTTCGTAAGCTTGCTTTGCTGGGGTTTGGGGGTCTGTAAGGGGAGTCATCAGAAATGTCTCACAGGCATAGCCTTTGTCCCCCAGCAGCACACCAGAGAACTCACCTGCGAATACAAAACATAATTCTTACAAGTACTGTACCCTTGATGTTCAAGGTGCTTAAAAAAAATGGGGTGGCTTACCTAGAGAGAGTCTCTGGTAAATTCTACTTGCCCGAAAGATTCTGGAGTCATGGACTGAGCCAGGCCACTTTGCCTCTAAATTTGTGATAAGGCAGTCAGCATCACAGATCATCTGTAAAAATATATAGCCTATTAAGGTCATTTAATGCACAGAATAATTATGTAGCTGACAGTAACCATAACTCATTCTTACCTGAACATTGACACTGTGGAAGGATTTCCTGTTAGCATAATCTCCCTCATGTGCCCCTGAGGGGCGTTGGATACGAATATGGGTGCAATCCACTGTACCAATTACATTAGGAAAAGCTGTAACACAAAATAATGAGTGTCATACTGTGACTATGCTAATGTAACATTTTGTAGTAATCTGTTATTGTTCGTGTAACCTGCAATCTTGAAGAACTCCTCCTTGATGTGGATGAATCTTCTGTGACCAGGGAAGGTGATAAATATGTGCACAAGAGATTTCAATGCCAGACTTACATTTCTTATTGTGCGGCAAATAGTGGCTTTATTGAGGTTTTCTGCATCACCGACAGAATACAGAAACATGCCACTTGCAAAGAATCGCAGTGCTACGCAGACCATCTGTGGGACAATGAGAGCATGGCTCCGTGCTGTCTTGTGCTGTATGTTTGGACCCAGCAGCCTACACAAATATCTGATGCCATCACCTGAGAATCTGTACCTCTCAGTCAGATATTCGTCTGAAAGGCCAATGGGTCTGCCCTATCTCGGAAGACTCTTTCATGCCTGAATGCTCGTCTGAGTATTAAAACTTCCTCATCAACTACATCATCCAACAAAGGACAAGCCATTGTGAATAGGAAACACACAAATCTTTAGTCTATATATACTACATATTGACCTTGTTACGGACTTAATTGAAACCACATTTGCAACTTCATGAGCCATTTCTTATTATCTCATCAACTGCAAAAAAAAAATTTTCTCATTCAACAGTACATTTCTACTCTATACTTGCATATATAGATATACATAGTCTATATTCTATTTCTCATATTGTATAGTATAGTTATTTTGCACTGTGTTGGCATTCATTGTGGAGAGCAAAGTAATAATTGCTCAGGTAAATCTGCTTTCCTCACTGGGTGTATGACAATAAACGCTTTAAATCTCGAATAATATATATATATTCATCAAACCTCTGACAGTGAAATGAACAGCAGTTTTCAATAATAACTAAAATAACAGTACGCATACTTAGATGAATGACAGTATATCTAGTATTTTAATGCAGGACCATGAAGTGACTAAAACACATTAATATCTAGTAGGATTTAGGGAGGAACTAGCCGATAAATCACTAGGATTAATCTTAGCCTGGTTGTTAGCCTGCTCCGGAGCAGGCTAGCTGCAAAGTGTAAATCTCCATAGTAACTTAATGTAGATTAATTTAGCCTCCCTTCATGCAACCAAGTAAGGGCTAAATTCAGCCAGGATAACTGGAAAATCTTGCTTTTGTGCAATACCCCCCTGGTCATCTCCGGTCGGAAAGCAGATCACCCTCCTCAAAATTCCCATGATGGCCTTGCTCACTCTGTGCACAATGTTATACACAGAGGTCTTTGGGATGTCGAAGGCCTGCGACACCACCCTGTATGACGCTGCATGGGCCAGCCAGTGCAGGAACACAAGGACCTCAATCTCCCGTTCCCATCCATGGTCTGATCCCAGTCTTACTGCAGCAATCAGGGACCTGATGGACAGCAGAGACAGGCGAAGGTGGGCACGGTGGTCAGCTGCTTCATCAAGATAAAGCCGCAGAATGGGAACCGCTCTATTGAGATGGCAGTATGATGTGGGGTTCACCGCCTGTAAATACATCATAGTTTGTTTGAACAAAAAGCTTGAATTAAGCAATGTTTCATATGGTATTGACTTGTATATTGTTGTGTTTTTATACCGCTGTAATCCCTATCAACCATCCTCATATCATCCACATACAATCTGAATCAAATTTTCATCATATGCTCACCTGATGGTTCTCGACGTGGGGAGGTAGAATAGGATCCTCGGCGGTGTCCTTACCAGCTCAGTTCTGGGTTCGTGTCACAAGACTCTTTGCTTAGTATAAAATATCTCTATTCCCATAAAGATATTTTTAGGAAAAATCACTCTGAGTCTGCTTTTAAGAAGTTTTCGAATCACCAAACTTGTGGTTTCGTTTTACTCAAAACATTTCAGAATAATACAAAGACAATAGATTCAAAAATACAGAAAAATAAAAGAAAAGCGTATATAGTCTTCACCTCGAAAAGTTGCGGCCCCGAAAAACAGGAAACATAATCTTTTATACTACTTGATTGGGGCCGTCCTTAAGCATTGGGGGAGGCAGTCCTAGTTCAGTACTAATTCCTTAAAAGGTAAGTAAAAAGGCAGGAAACATTGGCACTTGTTGTTGAGCAAAAGAAAAATCGTTATTCTTCTAAGGCTCTACATGCATGAGCTAAGCGTTATTCTACTGGTTTTTTCTGCCTGCAGGTGTGAAAACCACATCCTGCCTCTGGCCTCACAATGGCCTCTTAAGAAGCGTTACCTTATCTATGCATAAAGGTCACAGTTGCAACACCTGTGTAGCTTGTGCAATAGCAGCGCAAAGGAAAAATTGCAAACTAAAAATAACATCTTAGATAGCAGGGCAAAGTTGCATCTCTAGAGATGCAACTTTCTCCTGCACATCTAGCATCTCACATTTGGGACATTTAAGTTGACTCACTAACACAAACTTCTTTACAACATGCATCAGTTGCTTGTTCAGTTGTTCCATTTTCCGAATGGTTGTTATCATCTTCCTGCTCTGCCAGACCAAGTCGTGTTGTAGGGTCAACGGTCGCCTTCTTCTTTCTTTTGTCCTTTTTCTTGGCTTTGCGCAGGGCTTTGGCGTGGTTCCTCTGGAGCTGGGCAACTAAGAGATCGTCCATAAACATTTCATATTCATCAGTCCTTTTTGTTATATATAACTCCTCCAGGGGAGGCAATGTAAGGCATTTATTAGAGAATTTCACATCTTCAGTTACAGGCTGTACTTCAATATGCATTTCTTTATTGTGATATATCTTTTATTCATTCATTTATTTTTATTCATGTTTCATATTAAATATTTATTCATGTTTCAATTAAATATTCATTTCATGAATTCTTGCATTAATCATTGCTTGAAGGAAATTGTATGTATTAATACATCTATGTCATATGACAATACAACAGTTTGCTTGTTTGACCAAAATATATCATTTTAATTAAGAAAATGTTATATAATTAAGTGCTGGTCAGCATTTGTCATTATTGTGCATAAGTGTTGGGGTGGGCTAGTAATGCAATTCATTCTGGGGTAATCTTAATTTTTTAAGTAGTAATACTTGCTTTGTTTGAGTATAAAATCATCAGTCTTCTCCAAAGGCGAGATCTCCGAGCAGCAGCCCGACGTCTCCTTTGCGCACACATTCGTCTAGCTATTGCATACATGCCAACCATTTCAGACGCTGATGAAAACAGTTCTAGTTAGGTTGTACTGATGCAGTGAGATGTCGGTGCACCTGTTGCTCATAACTTTTAAATTGTTGCGCTTGTGATAACGTGATAGGTCACATGATAACTTCAACATGGCGGATGATGTCCGGATCGCATTCATACTCAACGAGATTTGGCTATAAAGTACCTACTCTTTTAGCGCTCGTTGAGTAAGTACTTATTGAAATTAAGTACCTACTCATTGAGTATGCGGTTTGGAACGCAGCCAGAGAGAGAGCCCCGGCCGCGCACGCGCACTCTCACGTCTTCAAACAACACGAGCGCTGTCTTGCTCTTTGTTTGTCACATCACATACCAGTTATAGTTCATACAACGAGCAGTGAAATGTAAGTCTAGTATTCCTATAGACTCACTGTGTAATAAAAAATACCCTAAATATTATTTAAAAGATGCAACAATTTTAAATATTTTTAAATACTTGCAAAAATAACCATATGCTTGTGTCATTGTCAATACCGGTAATTCCGCCCCTCCCTCACTTCCGGTTCTGGCGCTGGGGTTCTGCAACTGGTGGTGCTGCTGGTCTGCAGCTGGATATATCTCCTTTCCTTTGCAACGCAAAATGGGTGATTTAAGTTAGGCTTAACGTTAGAGAGATTGCTATTGGTAGTGTTACCAGTTTAGCCTTTTACTTCATTTCGATTTAGGCGGGAGACCCAGTTATAATGATTATTATAATAATTAAAAATATGGATAAAAGTGTAAATTGTTGAAAAACTTTATCAGAGTTAATGATCTATTAGGCAACAAAGACAAGTAAAATGCATGCCAAAAAAGCAAGTTAGAATATTTAGAGAGGTCAAGTGAAGCTTATTTTTCATATTAACCTAACTGGGGATATTCAAATTAATTAACCAATCATACCATTGATCAGCTCTACCAAACTTGTCTACCAACTTGATGTCTTTTTTTCCAGTAATAAACAAACATTGTTAAGTTGTTTTGATTGATACTGTGAAGCAGCTTTGATACAATCTGTATTGTGAAAAGCGCTATATAAATATATTTGACTTGACTTGACTTGACTAACTTAGATGTATTGGAAGCAGGTTTATGAGATATATGTCATCAACAAGCAACACATAACTGTTAACTGAATAATATTTTTGATTTCTTACAGCTCTACAGTTTTATTAGTAACCTGGGAAGGAGTTTTATGTACGTATTAGCCATGTTAATACAATGTTTTAAACTTTTTTAGTTTAAAAGTTTTAAAACCTAAAGATTAATTTTTAGTTTTTGTTATTTCTACATCATTTTCTCTCTTCTACTGTCTGTCTGCTCATCGTTGGTGCTGTGGCTAACAGGTTTTGTCATTTGTGTTTTTGTGTTGTCATGTCTTTTTCAGTTTTGGTCCAATTTTCGCCTGGTTCCAGTACCACCCCAAAATCCCAGTTTTGAAGTATGTCCAGCTACAGCTGCAAGTCATGCAGTTTCTCTACCTTCCTCTTAAATGCATTTACCATACATGTCAAAGTTCACAGAAATGTGTCTAAGTACCTCTTTGCATGTGGTGTACCTGAGTGCCCCTGCACTTTTAAGAATTTTCAAACTTTTAAATCACACATGTATCGACACCATGGCAAGGCAAGACTGGTGCCGACTAAAAGCAGATTTCAACCCCAGAATGTTATATTGACATGCCAGATTGAGGATTGCAAATTCCAGAGCACTGTTTTTTCAAGTCTGTGTGCACACTTAAAATGTCATATAAGAAATGGTAAAAAGGTGGCCTGTCCATTTACAGGTTGTTCCAAATATTTTCGGGTTAGGTCAACCTTTTTCTCTCACTTGAGTAGAACCCATAAATTTTCATACCAAGAAACTAGTAGTCATACTGCACCTGACAGCCAGCAAAATCAGCAGTCCACATTGCCGGATGAAATGTTCCCTGAAGCTGTGCTTAGTGTGCAAGATGCAGAGCAAGATACTGTGCCTGACCAATGTCAGTTTTTGAACAACTTAGCTCTCTTTTATCTTAAAATGCAAGCTAAAATGCTCCTTCCTGCTACCACTATTCAAACAATCATAGAGGAATTTCAAGAGACGCACAACTCTGGCATGAAGTATGTACTCTCAAAGGTTAATGAGAAGTTAACTATGTTGAACCTGCAGGACAGTGAAATTATTCAGATACTAGAGGATGTGTCAAAGGACGATCTCTTTAAAGAGTGCCATGAAGGGCCCATGAAATCTAACCAAACAAGAAAATCATTTTTCAAGAAGTCTTTCAACTACGTTGAGCCCACTAAGGTCTATCTAGGTGTGGATGAAGCTGGCAGGGAACGTTTCTTTCAGTATGTACCAATCAAGGAGACACTGAATTCTCTTCTTAGTCAATCAGTAGTGAAAGACCAGTACAGACAGACAAAGATGAAGCAGATGTCAAATTCTCAGACAGATGTTTTGACAGATGTGTTGGATGGAAAAACCGTCAAAAACAATACGTTGTTAAATGAATCCCCCTTATTCTTGTCAATAATTCTGTATCAGGATTCATTTGAGGTTGCCAATCCTCTTGGATCTGGTAAAAAGAAGCATAAGATATTGGCTGTGTACTTGACTCTTGGTGAAATATTACCCCACAATCGCTTATGTACTGATCAAATGCAGTTGGTACTGCTTTGCAGGGAGGAAGACTTTCGTTTCTTTGGACAACAGAAAATTTTCTCCCCTCTTGTAGCTGATTTGAAAGATATAGAAGAGATGGGCTTTGAAACCAATGATGGTAGCAGTCTGAAAGGAGCACTGATAGCCATATCTGGGGACAATCTTGGATCACATTGTATTGGAGGATTCACAGAGAATTTTAGCAGAAGCAATTACTTTTGTCGTTACTGCTTGATAGACAGAGCCACATTTCAGAAACAACCTGAAAAAGTTGGCCCCAAAAGGACAATTGAAAATTACAGAGAGAGTGTTGAGCAGCTCAGTGGTGGCCAAGCTATGGTCAACGGAATCAAATTTGATTCTGTTTTCAACAACCTGAAACACATTCATGTGTGCAGTCCAGGTCTCCCACCCTGTTTGGGCCATGACCTGTTTGAAGGGGTAGTGTCTTATGACATGACACTGTACATTAGTCATCTTGTAACTGTTGAGAAACACTTTACATACGTCCAGTTAAACAGGTGCATGTCACGGTTCACATATTCAGGGAGTGATCGGAACAACAGGCCTTGTGAAGTTAAGAAAGATAGGGAGAACCTTGGGGGTCACGCAGCGCAGAACTGGTGCTTTTTACGATTGCTTCCTCTTTACATTGGGGATCGTATTAAGAATCCAGTTGACAACCAAGTTTGGCAACTGTGCTTAAAACTGAGGGAAATAGTTGAGCTGATCTGTGCACCAAAAATCAGCCATGACCAGATTGCGTACTTAAAGATTATCGTTGAAGAATATATACACTCCAGAAGTGCCATGTTCCCTGACTGTCCACTAAAAGCCAAACATCACTACTTAATGCACTATCCAGACCTCATTCTACAGTTTGGCCCTCTGATTCGACTCTGGACACTACGTTTTGAAAGCAAGCATTGCTATTTTAAACAGTGCGCAAGGAAACTGCACAACTTCAAAAATTTGTGCAGCTCACTAGCAGAAAGGCACCAACTACTGCAGGCATACTTAAGCACAGGGAAGCTGTTTTTTCCAAATATTCAAGTTGTCGGACAGGCAAGCAAATTTGAAGAGAGGCTCTACAGTCATGGGATTCAGCAGGCGGTCAGTAGGACATTGGCGGTCAGCAGGACAAACACTACAGAGTTGTCTGCTGTAGTGCACAAGAATACCAAATATTGTAAGGGTCTAGTTGTGGCAGTGGCAGACGGTGACAGTGGAATTGTGTTTGGGAAAATTGCATTAATTTTACTTGATCAAAACAGAATTCACCTGATTGTGGAGAAGCACCAGTCTGTTTTACTGGTTGATGTTGGGGTTCATTACCTGACTTTACAGGGGGACTACATCTGTGTGGACATAGACAGTCTAGTTGACTACTACCCACTACCAATTTATGACTTGAGTGGTGTTTCAGTGGTTGCCCTTCATCACGCTATCTGTGTTTAATTTAGCAGGTGTTGATGCCTGAAACAAAATGCCTGAAACAATTGTGGACACTATCACAGCAGCACTACCAAACCTGGATGAGGATCGCATGAAATCATTAGTTGAGTGACTACTTTTGGTTGTTGGAGTAGAAGAAGTTTCAGATCTGATATATGTGAAGGAAGATGACATAAATGACATATTGACACCCCTACAGTGTCGCAAACTCATAGATGGTTTTCAGAGGAGAGGTTTGTTCAATTTCAGTTTTGTAGTTAAATATAACAGAAATTACATAACAAAATTAGCTTCTATGTATTTTGTTATGTATTCACCACAAGATCAGGTTAGTTATAATCACTGTTAGTTGGATGTAAGTAGTTAGATTAACTACAGATTACTTAAAGTGTGATGCTGAATTATGATGATTCCTGTACAATAATAGTAATGATATTATTATGAGATAGCTGAAAGGCATATTCTGATCTACCAGTGTGTTCGCACTGATGACAGTATGTTTGTTACATTTCTCAACAGCCAAAGAAATTGTCAAAGGTATATGTGAATGTATTGGGTAGATTAACCTCTTTAACATATGATTAAATTCTGCCCTTTAACATTATGGTTAAATCACACTGCCTATAGTATTTATTTATTATATATAATAGGGAGATGATTTATTGGGTACAATTACAGTGCACATTTTAAAGACATGGATCAGGGTGTTGCAGCTGCACAAAATGTATTAATGTATTGACTTCATTTTAATTTCTTTTTTTTTTCCCTTCTCTCAAGAGTCTGCCCTGGAGCAACAGTCAATTATTCTTTCTCCATTGCAATCACCATCTCCACCCTCCACTATTTTCCTTGTGGCAAACCCTCCCCAATGTCCACCTAACTGGATCACCAATTTCCATGTGCCTTGGGAGAAGATGCCTCCAACTCTCCGACAGGCCATTTCTGCTGAGAAAAGGGCAGCCCACTCCGACAGGTTACAGATGATCAGAGTTATTGTGGACGCAATCCGGATACACTGCCAAAATCCTTCTAGAGCCGAATGTTCTCAGATTGCCAAGAATATTGTTGCTCAATATCCTAAAACTCTTGGTGATGTAACAGATGAGGGAGAGCCCTTAGGTTGTGGTTACACTTCCATCCTGAATCAGATCAAAACGAGAGTGGAACATGTCAACAGGGGCAATACGCTCTCTAGAATTAGAAGACTGAAGAGGACAAATGAGAATGATGGTGATACCCCCCAGCCTAAAAATACCCGCAATCAAGTAGACAGTTATGGTTGCATCAATTGGCAACCTCTTACCTAATCTGAGGGAGAGACATTAGATTATCTTGAGGTCAAGAGGCAGATGTTGGTAACGCTGTACAGAAAGGAAGGACCCAGAGGGGCAGAGGGTGTGAAGGTTGATGACCTCATGCACATAACGTACCTACAGCAGCGCCAATTCATCAACTCCAGTCCTCCTCCCAGGCTCAGCGATGTTATGCAAGAGTGGCCCTTTCTTTTCCAGAAAAGATGGCTCCTTTGTCACTTTGAAAAGCTGACTGGGATTGACATACTCTCAAGATTGACCGGGGCAATACAGAATAAAGGCAGGCAAATCATCAACTACTTCCAGCATCAGAAGTTGAAGTGGGGAGGGGAGATTCAGTCTCTGCTAACTGAGATGGAGAATGACTCAAGAACACTACAAGATCAAGACTTGATGGCGACTTCAGTTGTCCTGCTCTTGATGGCCTTCTTCAGGGAGGCGATGGAGTCCCTGTTCATACTGGCAGCTGTAAGTATTGCTCTATCTAAAACGCATCTATTGTTTATTTTTTCTATAGTGCCATGAAAAAGTTTGTACTTTTGTGCAATGACAATATTCTAGATATTTTTATTAAGATGCAAAATTTAAATAATAAAAAAATATGCAGTGGAAAAGTATTTTTAGAGAGAAAAAATACACTGACAATATTTGACAAGTTATACTCGTTATACTCATGTTTTATGTAGTTTCTTCATATTCTGTACTTTGCTTCTTGTTGTTTTAATATGTTTAGGTCACTGCAACCCAGGCAGACATTGAGGCACAGCAGGTGATACCAGACACACCCAGGCTCATTATGCTTGGTAAGTATGGGGTTTTTCCCTTCAATTTGTTATTTATGTTGACACACACACTCTCACACATACCCATACATATTAATATTCACACTCATACACACAGGCACACACTCGCATACATACTCACACACTTTCTACACTCGCTTACTCAAACTCAGACACTCTCACAGACACATACTCACACAAACACACATACATACTGTATTATACATTCACATTCATACATACATTCATACATACATTCACACTTTCACAGGCACTCACACACACACATATATATATATACATATACTCAGATGTTTGTACAGCTACACACTGATATTCTCGATCATACACCCACTCACTCACACATTCACAGACACACAAACATAATCATACACTCTCAAACATGCACATATACTCTACATACACAGACGTTTGTACAGCTACAATCACTTGCACACACACACACACACACAGCTGTGTTTTTGTGATATATGAGGACATTCCATAGGCGTAATGACTTTTATACTGGACAAACTGTATATTCTATCCCCCTACACTGCCCCTATCCCTAAACCTGCCCATCACAGGAGACATGCTGCATTTTTACATTAAAAAAAACACATTGTTTTTTATGTTTTTTAAGCTATTTGAAATATGAGGACTCATGCAATGTCCTCATATATCACGTGTAAGTTGTAATACCAGTGTAATATGCATGTCATTATACACATTTGTGTCCTCATATATCACAAAAACAAAAGCACACACACACACACAGCTGTATCAACATACTGTAAGTATTTTTATTCACTGCACATACATATACTTGATTAATATGTACAAACAGCTATATGAAAATTGTACCAGTAAGAATGGAGTGAAGTCATCCATGGAGTTTATTGACATAAGGTTGTTTTCAGAATAAAACATTGTAGGTAATTAACATTGTGTTCTTTCATTTTTAGGACATTCAATCATGACAGCATCCAGGTGGATGCTGTCCCATCGAGGGAAAAGTTCTATTGACACTGGACAACAAGGACAATTTTATATTCGCCTTTGCAGTGCTCTTTGCAAGCTACTACATTTTTAGCATTGAGTACCAGGAGTCTGCTGCATGTACACTGGAGCTTGCTCAGAGGCAAGTGAATTTCTTTCTGCATTTCGCTTTTGTATTGTTATTAAATCGGGTGTGCAACAGATGAACTAAAAGTAGCAGGATGAGAGGAATTTGAAGAAAAGATTGAGTGCATTATTCTTTTTTTAAGCATATTTATTGACTGGTATGATATTGCTAACAGGTTCCTGGTCAGAATCAACCCTGAAGACAGCAATGCCATTCAGAGAGTAAAGTGTACTGCCAGACAGGGAATCAGCAAGAGGACCAAGAGGGTGGTGCAGAGGAAGGTGACGACCATCAACCCTCATGTAAATAGCTTTATTCGGTCCTTGATGGAGTTTGAGTGGAAAACTTCAAACTAGTGTTTCTCAACCCTACTCCTGAAGGACCCCCAACACTGCACAATAAACACTGTTTTAGTGAGACACTTGTTCTTGTTTTAGTTGTTACTTGTAATTTATTAGTCTAAACCAATCCTGAAGTTAACCAAAAAATGAAATTTGTCATCACTTACTCACCCTCATGTTGTTCAAACCTGTATGAGTTTCTTTCTTCTGTTGAACCCAAAAGAAGATATTTTGAAGAATGTTGGTAATCAAACAGTTGATGGTAGTCATTGACTTCCATAGTATTTTTATCCTACTATGGAAGTCGATGGCTACTTTCAACTGTTTGATTACCTATATTCTTTAAAATATCTTCTTTAACTATACTTTTAAAAGCTGTTTACCTGTAAACTGCTGTTGCACTAGACATGCAATGTTCTTAAATGGATTTAGTGTAATTGATCAATAAAAAACATTTTTTGACAAGAACATTGTTTGGATTGTCTTTTGATTTGTAGTTATTCTGAAGTTGCATTATAATACTATTACCTATAGATTTATATACTGTAATAACTACATATTATATAGTTATAATATCATTAGTAATTTGAAAATTACAATATTTTGCAGTAATGTATCAATATAGATATTACAGTACAATACCGTATAATTAATTACAGCAAAGCAGACAGTAAAAATACAGTACAATACTGTTTTGTAGTTTACAGTACTGTTCTTGTGTACTGTAAATTGAATTACAGTACAATTACTGTAAATCGAAATACAGTAACTTGCTGGCAACCTTGCTGCCAGTACTGTACTGTAAAAATACAAGAAAATTGTTAACAGTGATAATACCCAGTATGATTTATTATCCTGATATTATCCTGCTCTTTTTTGTAGTGTGCAAACATTTTGTAAATTACTTTTATAGGTATTTCCCCAAACTTCCACACAGTATGACATATATGCCAAAATAAGTGTGCAGTACAAAGTATGTAATGTTTTTTTGTTCAATATGTATCTGGTTTTGTTCAAGTTGAGAGATAACTTATTTGAATCAAACCAAAGTTTTAATTTATTCATTTCAATTGTTACCACTTCCATCATCTGTTGCAGATTGTCCCCGCAACATAAAACATTTGTATCATCAGCAAAAACAGTAAATGTAAGTACATTTGATACTTTGAAAATATCATTTAAATAAAGAATAAACAGTTTGGGGCCCAAAACTGATCCCTGTGGGACACCACAGGAAATACTGAGGCTTTCTGACCGGTGATTACCCATTTGTACAAACTGACTCCTATTTTCCATATAATTTTTTATCCAATTATAGCCCACCCCTCTGATACCATACCTTTCCATTTTTTTCAACATAATTTCATGATCAACAGTATCAAAAGCTTTTTTTAAATCAATGAAAATCCCTACTGCATATTTTTTGTTTTCAATACAATTTGTTAATCTGTCTACTAACTCAATTAGTGCCATAGACGTTGATCTACCAGATCTGAATCCATACTGACTGTCTGTTAGTAAGTTGTTTTTATCAATGAAATTATCTAGCCTTTTAATAAATACTTTTTCGAGTATTTTTGAGAACTGAGAAAGCAAGGATATCGGTCTATAATTATTAAAAACATGTGAATCACCTGTTTTATACAATGGGATAACTTTTGCCAACTTCATCTTTTCAGGAAATACTCCTGTTTTAAATGATAAATAATATATATATGTTAATGGATCTACAATTCCATCAATTACTTTTTTTACTAGTGACATATCAATGTCATCACAATCTTTTGATGTTTTATTCATATACATTTACTTACGATCTCTATAATTTCTTTGCCTTCTACAGTTCCCAAAAAAAAATGAATGTGGATTTCTATCCACTATCTTTGGCCAGTTTTGGGCCCACATTTACAAAAAATGTATTGAATCTGTCAACCACCACATTCATATTTGTCAACTGTATGTCATTGTCCTTGAAATATTCCGGATAATTAGATTTATTAAGTCCTTTTGTAATAATAGTGTTTATTGTATTCCATATTCCTTTCACATTATATTTATTTTTCTCTAGTAAATTATTGTAATAATCCTTCTTACATACCCTCATTATGTTAGTTAATTTGTTTTTATAATTCTTATATTTTAACTCCAATTCTTTCGTTCTATATTTTATAAAATTCCTATAAAGAGTATTCTTTTTTTTACAAGCATTTTGAATCGATTTAGACATCCAAGGTTTTTCGGAATATTTCCTTTTACTGCAATATTGTTTTATTGGACAGTTTTTATTATATAAAGTTTTGAATATATCTAAAAATAATTCATATGCAGTACTAGGGTCGGCTTCCTTAATCCTCTTCTCAATATCATTAATTCATCTTTGTCTCTAGGATACATACCAAAAACCTTTAAGCTGGCTATGATTAAACCGCTTGTTAAAAAACTGCAACTTGATCCTACAGAATTAGGCAATTACAGGCCGATCTCGAATCTGCCTTTTCTGTCAAAGATATTAGAAAAAGCAGTATCTTCACAACTGTGTTCCTTTCTAGAAAGAAATGATATCTGCGAGGATTTCCAGTCCGGATTTAGACCGTACCATAGCACTGAGACAGCTCTCATCAGATTGTGTGTGTCTGGGTGTGTGTCTGGGTGTTTGTGCTCTTTGGTACCAATCTTTCATTTGAAAGTCACGTTTCTAGCATCTGTAAAACCGCATTTTTCCATATTAAAAATATATCTCAATTACATCATATGCTCTAAATGACAGATGCGGAACAGTTAGTTCATGCGTTCATGACCTCAAGGCTAGATTATTGTAATGCTCTACTGGGTGGTTGCCCTGCACACTTAATAAATAAACTACAGCTAGTTCAAAACGCCGCAGCTCGAGTTCTTACCAGAACCAGGAAATATGACCATATTAGCCCGGTTCTGTCAACACTGCATTGGCTCCCTATTAAACATCGTATACATTTCAAAATATTGTTGATTACTTACAAAGCACTAAATGGTTTAGCTCCGCAGTACTTGAGCGAGCTCTTAACGCATTATAGTCCTTCACGTCTATTGCGATCTCAAAATTCCGGCCAGTTGATAATACCTAGAATATCTAAATCGACTGCAGGCGGTAGATCCTTTTCCTATTTAGCACCAAAACTCTGGAACAGTCTTCCTACCATTGTCTTTGACCTAGCATACACATAATACACTATATAGACTTCTATAATTCAATGTTAGGCTGCATAGATTAGGTCAGCCGGAACTGGGAACACTTCCCTTAAATCTTGATGTACTCGTTACATCATAAGAAGAATGGCATCTACGCTAATATTAGTCTCTCTGTTTACTGTTTTACTGGTTTACTGTAGTCAGCCGGATCCAGATCCGATGAAGGGCCTGCGTCTGGACACACTCTCACACACACACACACACACTCCAGATCTGATGAAGAACCTGTGTCTGGACGCGACGATACCGCAGGCCTGAAGTGTCCCTCCCTGTGAAGGCCTCCTCCTCCTCTGTACAGATAATCGTTGTCGGGATAATGCCGGTTCGCCGAAGCGATACAAATTCTGTATTATAGATTTTAAGACAAGTAGTTTGTTGAGGGTTGTTGTTTAGGGAAGGACTACACGCCTGCGGACACATATTCAAATGCGCACCTTTGGACTGGCTCTTAATACGCATAAAATGGGAAATGAGTTTGACTAACCTTTGTATTGTACAACAGACAAATTAAATTAAGCAGAATAACGGGTAACACTTTATTTTACGACCCGCAAACAACTGGGTAAGTACACTGAAATTACAGTGTACGTTTCTGTAATTATAGTGTACTTCCGTGTAGGTATAAGGGAACAATATGTTAAGTTTGGGGTAATAAGGGGGTAACAAGCAGATATACAAGCAAATTATTTAATTAGTTAAAAAATAACAGGTACCTATTCTTTTAATATATACTAGGCAAAAATTGTACGTCTGTTGTTAATAAAATGTATCACATTTCTTGCAAAATTTGTTATTTTGCAATGTTACATGGTAATTTTGACATCTGTGGGTTTAAAATTAAACATACATATATATATATATATATATATATATATATATATATATATACTATGATAAAAATCTAATTTAATGGCTTTTCTTACTAGATTACATAATGTTAAATCAAAATAATTATTTTCTGTTATGATTTTAATTTAGACTGTACCATGTGGTAATTACCTTATCCCACTGAACGACACTTAAATGTCAGGGCAAATATACTGTGTAATTAAAACTTTTTTTGTTGTTTTGTTTTCTTGATAACAGTACCGTTCTCTGTAATTACAGTGCAAATAGTGTTGTTTCGTATTGCTACATAGTAAGTGGTGCTTGTTACCCCCTTGTTCAGTGTAGTTACAGGGTAAGTGTAACTCCTGCGGGCTGTAAATTAAAGTGGTGCTTGTTACCCCCTTGTTCTGTGTAGTTACAGGGTAAGTGTAGTGAATATACAATAAAGGATCCCATTTAATTTCTGACTTTTATTGTAAAAAAAATAAAATAATTCAAAACACTTTTTCATCATAATAAAAAATTGTCTTTTCTACAGTATACTCAAACACCAAAGTAACAATTTAATATCCCCCACCCCCCTATTTGCTTCTCTTGCTTTTCTTCTTCCTTTTCTTGCTCTTCTTTTTCTTAAATTCCACAGGGGACTCTGAAGTTGAGCAGTTGGAGTCCCATTGGTCTTGGTGCACTGCAAAAATATGACAAAAGTAATAATAATAATAATAATAATATTTTTTTTTTATAATAAAAAAATAAAGAAATATAAACATTCCTATACTTGTGATTACAGGTGGCAATAGCATCAGACGGGGAACAGTTTTCTGTACCTGCATACACCCAAGGGACATCTCTGCAGTCATATGCAAAGGTCTTGAATCAGTTTGTGGCCTCCTGTCCCCAACTTAGTAATAAAATTGAGGACATGAAAAAACAAAACAAGCTGCTACCAATAAAAAATAAGTTTCGCCATTGATTTTTTTATTTATTTTTTTATTTTATTTGCTTAAACCAATTGTGTTCCCTTTCGTAGTCACTCCGAGTTACGTCGGATGACGGAGAATGGGGGTTTCGCCAGAAAGCCAATCCTCTTCGAGTATTTAAAAACGAGCCTATGGCAATGAAATGCCAAGGGTCTGCGGAATTTGCATAATGTATCTCCGCCTCACCGCGTGAGTATTTAAGGAGAGACAGGTGCAACAGCAGATCATGTTTTCGCTTCGGAGCCAAGAGAATCTCTTCACTCCACAAGCCAAATCCTGAGTATTCTCAGTGACTACATCTCTTCGAGACGAGCGAACTCTCTGATGTTGGTGTGACGGCGGTATCCAGCGAGTTTCATATTGCCTGCGATCTGAGCAGTGGTCTGCCGGTCTGTGTGTCTCTCCCTGGTCGCTTCAGCATCCGCAGAGTTTTTTTCCTCTCACTAAAAGAGCGTGCACGCGGCACGTCTTTTTAAAGACGCGTCTTTCTAAAGACGATCTGCCCGTGTATTTCTGAGTGCGGTATTCTGATAGATTCAGCTGTTGGGCGCGAGCGCTGTTTGGCGTGTTTGGGCTTTGATCACGCTCGGACAGCGCTCGTGGGTGTGTCACGTTCTCTCAGTGGGAACGTGACCATCGCAATGTATACGGTCGAGACTCTGTGAGCTCATTTGAGTGAGAGTCCCCTCATCCATCACCCGATCTATTTTTCTCCACGTGAGATAATACTTCGGCTGGTGGCCAGGGTGACTAAGACGTCAGGTCTGGAACTAACCGACGAAAATTCCTCGGTCCACACCCCGTCTTTCACGTTGCAACCCACGTGGTCCCGAGTGGATTCGCCGGCCCGCCCGCGGGCCCGCGTTCTCATTCGGTCCACCAGCTGATGAAATCATGTTTATCGCCGCATCACAAGGTGAGCTGGAGTCCTCTGGAGATGGCTCGTCTGTGCTGCTGTCCTCGGATGTGCTAGCATAGCGAGCTTGATTCAGAATTCACAGCTATGCTTTCCCGGGCTGCCACGAGTATCGGGTTTGTGTGGAAAATTCTGCCATATCCCGAGCACTTGAGGCTGATGATTGGTTTTTGGGGGTGGCGAACCCAAATCCTTTCTACCCGGATGTGCATGAAGAGGCCATGAGATCGTGGAAGTCTCCTTTGACTTTTCGCGACTGCTCTGCGGCCTCTTCCGCCTTCTCTGCCCTCGTAGAGGCCGCAGTCTACGGTACACTGGGGTTCCCCCCTGTGGAGTGTTCTGTGGCAACACTTAGGTGTCCCCACAGCGCCTCCACCTGGCGTGGCAACCCTAAGCACCCCCCCAATGCCTGTAGGTTCTTGTCTACTCCGGTGGCGGGGACCTATAGAGCTGCGGGGCAGGCTGCCACCTCACTGTGTGTTATTGCCATCCTTCTGGGTGTTCAGTGACATGCACGAGGGTAGGGCTGATTCAGGGCTCATCCTTGAGCTGCCTGCCGTCACCGACCTTGCTCTACGAGCGACGAAGGTGACCGCACGCTCCCTGAGTCAGGTGATGTCCACATGTGTGGTCAGACATTTCTGGCTTAACCTGGTTGATGTGCGCGAGGCTGAGTGAACCAGTTTCCTCAACTTCCCCATATCCCAGGCTGGCCTCTTCGGCGGCGCGGTCGAGAACTCTGCCCAACAGTTCTCGGCCGCCCAGAAGTGGACTGTGGCTTTTTTCTGACCCTGCGGCTTCTGCTGCCAATCAGCCGGCGGCTCAGACGCTTCAGTCCGCTTGCCGTCGAATGCGCCCTCCTGCGACTTCCGCCCCCTCCCGCCCGGCCCCAGCAGCACCGGGCCGGGCCGTGGAGGTGGTCGCAGGGAGGTGCCCCTGCCCGTACCAGCCCCGCAGCCCCGCTGTACGCCAGGCTATGCGGCGCTCCCGTTACGGGCAGCTCAGTTATGGCTTGCAGTTCTCATGGAGTGGTTGCAGGCCCACTCCTTCCCCCGGTGGAGGGCTGGGGGAGAATCTTTTAAAAAAGAGCTGCATCCCATCTCTGAGCACGCAGAGCTGGACGGCAGTGCGCGACGCCCCCGAGCCTCGCCACTCTCGTTCCCCTCTGTCTCTGAGGGTGCGGATGACAGTGCGTGCCGTCTCCAGACCACACCACTCTCGTCCCCCTCTATCGCCAGACCCCTGGCAGAGCAGACCCCCGCGGAACGCTGGTCCTTCCCTGGTCTCCTCTGTCAGGACGCGGAGCATGACTGTGCACGCGTGCTGGGCCGCTATGCCACCCTCACCTGTGCCGGTCACTCCGCTCCGCTGCCCCTCCGGGGGGACGCCTGTGGCTCGGATGATTCCACTGGATCAGTGTTTGGTGGCTTGGTTAGAGCTCCCCAATCTGTCCTGTTGGGTCGCCCGAATGATCAGGCTCGGCTATGCGATTCAGTTCGCACGGTCTCCTCCCCGCTTCAGGGGAGTCCGCTTACTGTGGTCGGTGGCTATGCCCCGATCATGAGAGCGGAGGTTGCCACCCTGCTGGCGAAGGGTGCAATCGAGGCTGTCCCTCCAGCCGAGGTGGAGTTACGGGTTTACACCCCGTACTTCATTGTCCCCAAGAAAACCGGTGGGTTACGGCCAATCCTGGACTTGCGCGTCTTGAACCGCTCCCTTCACAGGCTGCCGTTCAAGATGCTCACGGCCAAACGCATTTTCGAATGCGTGCGGCCACAGGATTGGTTTGCAGCGATAGACCTGAAGGACGCCTACTTCATGTCTCCATTTTACCTCGACACAGACCGTTTCTTCGGTTTGCTTTCGAGGGGCAGGCATACCAGTACGCGGTTCTCCCATTCGGGTTGGCTCTGTCTCCTCGCGTCTTTACGAAGGTCGTCGAGGCAGCCCTTGTTCCCCTACGCGAACACGGGGTTCGCATCCTGAATTATCTCGACGACTGGCTAATATTAGCTCACTCTCGAGATCAGGGTTGCGAACACAGAGATCTAGTGCTCCGGCACCTAGCCCGTCTGGGCCTTCGGGTCAACTGGGAGAAGAGCAAACTTTGCCCCGTGCAGAGGATCTCTTTTCTCGGTATGGAGATAGACTCGGTCGCCATGTCCGCGCAGCTTACGAGCGAGCGCGCACACTCACTGCTGACTTGTCTTCGACAGTTCGAGGGCAAGAGTGCGGTCCCACTGAAACTTTTTCAGAGGCTCCTGGGGCATATGGCATCCGCAGCCGCAGCAACGCCACTCGGATTGCTTCATATGAGACCGCTTCAGCTGTGGCTTCGCGATCGAGTCCCGAGGTGGGCATGGCATCGCGGTACGCTCAGAGTTCTAATAACTCCGACCTGCCGTCAGACCTTCACCCCGTGGCGGAACCTCAGCTTTCTACGGGCCGGAGTTCCCCTAGAACGAGTTTCCAGGCATGTTGTCGTCTCCACAGATGCCTCTGCCACGGGCTGGGGCGCCATGTGCAATGGACATGCAGCCGCGGGCTCCTGGACAGGACCCCAGCGCCTCATGCATGTCAATTGCCTCGAGTTGCTGGCAGTACGCCTTGCCCTGCACCGCTTCCGTGCGTTGCTCCTGGGTCAACACGTACTTGTCCGCTCGGACAATACCGCGACTGTAGCGTACATCAACCGTCAGGGTGGTCTACGCTCTCGCTGTATGTCGCAACTCGCACGCCACCTCCTCTTATGGAGTCAGAAGCACCTGAGGTCCCTTCGTGCTATTTACATTCCTGGAGTGCGGAACCGTGCAGCCGACGAGCTGTCACGGCTCCGGCCAACCTCTGGCGAATGGAGACTCCATCCCCAGTCGGTCCAGCTGATATGGGACCAGTTCGGGGACGCACAGATAGATCTGTTTGCCTCCCACGACTCATCCCATTGCGCCCTGTATTACTCCCTGACCGAGGGCACGCTCGGCACGGATGCACTGGCGCACAGCTGGCCGCAGGGCCTACGCAAGTATGCGTTTCCCCCAGTGAGCCTTCTCGCACGGACTCTGTGCAAGATCAAGGAGGACGAGGAGCAGGTCATATTGGTCGCCCCATACTGGCCCACCAAGACCTGGTTCTCCGAACTGATACTCCTCGCGACAGCACCTCCTTGGCCAATTCCTCTGAGGAAGGACCTCCTTTCTCAGAGACGGGGCACCCTATGGCACCCTCGTCCCGATCTCTGGAGACTCCACGTGTGGCTCCTGGACGGGACGAGGCAGGTTTGAGTACCCTGCCACCAGCGGTGGCGGCTACCATCACTTCCGCTAGAGCATCGTCCACGAGACATGTCTATGCGTTGAAGTGGAACCTCTTCGTTAACTGGTGCTCTTCTCGCCGAGAAGACCCCAGGAGATGCTCGATCAGCGTTGTGCTTTCCTTCCTGCAAGATGGGTTGGAGCGAAGGCTGTCTCCCTCCACCCTGAAGGTGAATGTGGCCGCTATCGCCGCATATCACGAAGCAGTTGAAGGTAAGTCTCTTGGAAAACACGACCTGATCCTCAGGTTCCTGAGAGGAGCGAGGAGACTGAATCCTCCTCGCCCTCCTCTCGTTCCCTCTTGGGACCTCTCAGTGGTCTTAAGTGCCCTGCAGAGGGCTCCCTTTGAGCCTCTGCAATCAGCTGAGCTTAAGATCCTGTCAATGAAGACAGCGCTCCTGGTTGCGTTGGCCTCCATCAAGAGGGTAGGGGACCTGCACGCATTCTCCGTTGACGAAGCGTGCCTGGAGTTCGGGCCCGGCCACTCTCACGTGATCCTGAGACCCCGGCCTGGATATGTGCCCAAGGTTCCCACCACTCCCTTCCGGGACCAGGTGGTGAACCTGCAAGCGCTGCCCCGGGAGGAGGCAGACCCAGCCTTGGCACTGCTCTGTCCAGTACGCGCCCTCCGTGCTTACGTAGACAGGACGCAGTGTTTCAGGACCTCAGACCAGCTCTTTGTCTGTTATGGTGGGAAGCTGAAGGGAAAGGCTCTCTCCAAACAAACGTTGTCTCACTGGATAGTGGACGCCATTGCTTTGGCATACCAGCAGCAAGGTCGACCATGCCCCCTTGGTGTGACCGCCCACTCCACCCGGAGTGTGGCGTCCTCTTGGGCTTTAGCGCGTGGCGCCTCGCTAACAGACATCTGCAGAGCTGCAGGCTGGGCGACACCTAACACATTCGCCAGATTTTACAATCTCCGAGTGGAGCCAGTCTCCGCCCATGTACTGTCTTTTTCAAGCTAACATGGGAGCTGTTAAGTGTCTCGCTTGCTCGCCATTCCACTCCACGGACTGGATACGTGCGATATTTCCTCAGGTGAGCCTTCCTCTCTGAAGCCCTGAGTTCCTCCAGCACTGTTGACGCTGGCGCCAGTGTCTATTACCTGTGCGTCGGCTAGGTGCCTCCGTGTGCATGGTTCCTCCTCTGAGTAACCCCCACATGTGTATTTTCCACTGTAAGCCTCTTTGAGCATGTGTCTTTCCCTCGGCAAGTCACCTGCCACTCCTGGAGTTGAAAGTAGATGCCACCCTACGGGCTGGTCACTCCAGTGTTCCTCCATATGTAGCCCCCTTGGGCCATATGTGTATTCTTAAGTCCTCCCTATGGGTAGGCATGCTGCGGCATATCTCCCGTGAGATATGCTTCCCAGTGTACCTTGGTATTCCTGTGTTAAGTAGGACTCCTTCGTCCGTGCCTATATCACGACAGGGAGGTCAGACTTCGCAGGGCACTGGAAGACAGCTGTGAAGGTGGCGTGATTACACGGGGACCCCCATTCTCCGTCATCCGACGTAACTCGGAGTGACTACGAAAGGGAACGTCTCGGTTACGGATGTAACCCTCGTTCCCTGAGTAGGGAACGGAGACGTTACGTCTCCCTGCCACTTCCGCTGTACCGCTGGGTAGACGCCTGAGTTCAGTCTCGGCTCCTCAGCGAAGACATGATCTGCTGTTGCACCTGTCTCTCCTTAAATACTCACGCGGTGAGGCGGAGATACATTATGCAAATTCCGCAGACCCTTGGCATTTCATTGCCATAGGCTCGTTTTTAAATACTCGAAGAGGATTGGCTTTCTGGCGAAACCCCCATTCTCCGTCATCCGACGTAACGTCTCCGTTCCCTACTCAGGGAACGAGGGTTACATCCGTAACCGAGACGTTTTCTCTGTTGAACTTTTGGTGATTTTCGTTATTTATTTAA
>CM060606.1:48619271-48679909 GCA_030578255.1 Tiaroga cobitis
TAGATATTAATTTGCAGAGAACCATCAATACAAATTTAACATAAACACTTTTCTACTCCCCAAGTATAGTTAAAGAATTCCATGTCTTCAGTGGTGTAGTCTAGTTTTTTGTAGTGAGTATACTGTGACCACGCCCCCGCCCCCCGTCCCCCAACCCAACATTTTTTTACATTATAATAATAATAATAATAGTTTATTAAAACACTCAGAAACTCAAATGTCTTTACATCATAAGCACAAATACAAATTTACATTTTAAAATGGTGTTGAAGAAAAAAATTCACTGTTTAAATTAAAACATGTATAAAAACTTTGTGATATTCCTTTAAAATAATGTTTAAATAGATTTGATTATTATTATTTTAAAAAGTACATCTTACTATGCAATTTCTTTCATAATTTCTTCGAGTTACTTTCTCTCTACAAACTTTTATTTTGGTGGGTTGTCATAAAGACATTTGAGTTTCTATGTGTTTTAATAAACTATTATTATTATTATTATTATTAGGCCTACTTGAATTATGCTCTACTGTGCAATAGTAATATATTTATGTTATATTTTCTTCAAGTTATACAAAACTTTTATTTTGACTGGTTGTCATCAAATACTTTAAAGTTTGTGAGTGTAGGCCTATATGATACTAATGAATGATGATAGTTTTATCAAATGAAATGGTAAAATTCTTGTGCAGTGACTCTCATAAAAGCTCTGCGATGAAGTTCAAATGTGTCCATGTCCTCATAGACGCTAAAAACACCACGAGTGTCACTTGCGCTTCAGTGTGCGTAGAGCACACATTGAGCGCTCATTCACAGAGACACACAGACATGCAGAGCTTATTTCAATAGCAGTCTTTTTGAGCTTTGATATTCATACACACTAGTACATATCGAGATTTGATTCATTGTACATCCCTTCTTTTGATTTATTCATTCAAAAATGGCCAAATTGCGTGACATTCCGGTTTGCAGCTAATTACATTTGTGATTGGATTCCACGATTCGATCCGTGTTGCTGCGCAAACACAGACGGCCGGGTGAATTTATGAATGGAAGTTCTGTCACAAAACGATGTTGTTACGAATTCTCGCGCTTTTTTAAGTGGGTATGCGGAAATCCTTGACGTTTCCTAGTGGGTATACGGAAATCCTTGACATTTTCTAGTGGGTATACGGCATATACCTGCGTATCACGTAGACTACACCACTGCATGTCTTTAATCAGCTGATAATACGCATATTCCACCTTTAACCTTGATTTGATTAAACCCTTTAAAATAGCCACTGCATCAGTTGACCCCACACCATTTAATTTACTTTTGCGTGACAGCCATATTGCCATTTTGGCCTGCCCAAAAAAAAAATTAAGCATCACGTGGATCTGTTTCCTAGTTTTGCTATGTTTGGGTCCATAAATAAAAAGTACAGGTGAGAACACTTCTCCTAAAATACTACACCAATCTTCTATTTGAGATAGTAAAGCTTCAAGTCTGCCACAGTAAAAAAATAAATGTAAAACAGTTTCTGTTTGCCCACAAAATAGACACCCCTCCCCTACCTGTGGATCAATGTGTGCTCTGTATCTGTTAGTAGCTATTATACCATGCACAATTCTCCACTGAAGGTCCCCAGATCTTTTCTCAATGGGAGGTTTGTACAAGGACCTCCAGCTACCTCTAGGGGAAGTGCCTGATCCAAAATTCTCCTGCCATTTAGATTCTTTTAGTCCCTCTAGAGAGTTCATGTGTGAGACTTTGACGCATGTGATATAGCAGCTGTGTCCCAATGTGAAGGCTGCGTCCTCCGAAGGCCGCATTTGAAGGCCGATTGGCTGCATTTGAAGGCTGGTTGCGTCATCGCGCCGCGACGAAGGCTACCCTGATTCAAAAGCGACGCCAAATGCACCCTTCGTTTCTCCGTGAAAGGAAGGATACATAGGCCCTGTCCCAAATGGAACCCTAAGCACTCGCGGTCTTCCTCTGAGTCCGCACTTTCGTAACGTAATGCCGCTTTGACTGTCGGGAAGAAGTCTGCTGTGGAGTCCGCATCAGCACGGGCTCGGCAAAAGTGCGCATCAAGGGCGCAAATCGACCTCACGGGGCGCTCGCGAGCACCCTTCTGAGATATAAAAATGACAAATGGGACACACTATGGTCTCACGGACTTAACGGACACGCGCACGCGGCAGCCATTGTAAGTCCACAAGACCGAAAGTGCATATGAAGTGTGCCATTTGGGATCAGGCCATAAATGGACACTCAGCGGCCTATCCTACCCCATAAGTCATTGCGCGCCGGTGACGAAACCATTTTTAGTGCAGCATTTGGTGTGTAGCCTAGCCTACAGTTCAAATTCAAATGTTGGTGTTCAACTTAGCGTTTTAAAAAAACAACAACCGTTAATTTTTCGTTGTTAAATTATGGCTTATAAAAAGAAAAAACGAATGGAAGCAAATTTACACTGACCGAAGACTATCAAACTTTTCTACAAAATCATTTGAAATATTTAATAATATAAGGTCCCTAGCCTAATTGAGAAACGAAAAATGAACGGTTGTTGTATTTTTAAAACGCAAAGTTGAACACCAAAATTTGAATTTGAACTGCTACACAAATACTGCGCAAAAAAATTGTTTATGACTTTTTGCCCCTTTATTACACATTTAAAATATTCACAAATTAATATGGACAAAATGTCGATTTTACTGGTTTTCTAAGGCCAAACCTGGAAATTACATTTCCCCCGCAGTGCTGAATGAGAAGAGTCTCAGGAACCATACAGAGAGATGATTTATAGGCTAATGATAATAAATGTGTCTGAAAAAATAACGAGCCATTTTAATTGTTCGTTTAAACGTGAACATTTCAAGATTTATAGGCTATATTTTGTTTCAGTTCATTTATGAGATGCGCTGCAGTTCACGGAGATGATGAAAGCGCGCCTGATTATTTTATTTTACAAAAGCACAACGTTTTCTTGTTATGTGAGTTTGGACAAATAGAACTAGTTGGTAATGATTTATTATTCTTTTCTGTATGAGCAGAAATGATTTTAGGTTAGAGTATTAAGTTGTTTGCACTGTTGATAGTAAAATGCATGTGTTCGCCGGCGCCTCCGTGCCATGCAGTGCACACTCCCAGATACACTTGGATATGCGTCAAAATCGTGTGTTTATTTGGGATAATCTTCGCCCTGTATTATTATTGTCTAACCTGTATTATGACTGACATTTCACGAATTGCTTTGTTCCTTTTTTTGGATAAAATTGCGCCTTCTAAATATGTAGCCTATGTAATAATGATGATAGGCCTTATTTGCGTTTATAACTATAAAAGAGTTCACTGGACAGTAATTTGTTAATCATAAAATTATTTATGAATGTTTTATTTTGTGTATGTGTTATATTTCTTTTCTTATATGTGAAGTGTTGTTTTGCTTATTCGATTTGAGTTTTTTCATCCCAAAAAAATGGACTTCAAAGATACAAGTAGGCTAGCCTAAATGTGTGTGTGTTTTTTTTTTAAATTCAAGAAATTATCAATTTTTAAAAGTTAAGTTTAAACATAATGAAATGCATCCCGCATAAACAGGTGGTCTGGTTGCCGCAGACTGGGGGAGAGGACACAAATCCGTGAGTAGAGTTTACAAACCCGTGGGAACGGATTGCAAAAGCGTGGGCACGGTTTATTAATTTGTGGGTACAGATTGCAAAATCTGAGAGCGCGGATTAGGAACTCGTGGGTACGGTTTACTTAATCCGTGTGCACGATTTGTTAAACCGAGGGAACAGTTTAATAATTCGAGAGTACAGTTTATAAACTAATGGTAACGGATTGCAAATTGTCGCCACGGATTGTTTTGTTTTTCCCCCACATGTGACTTCCCAGGCTCCGTATTATGGGGTTGAAAACCTGTGTAAATATATTCACCATGGTCCATTTATGTAGGGCTACATACTAAAATTAATATATATATATATATTGGCTAAGCCGAAAATACATGAGTGAAACATCCTCACCATGTCCTCCAGTAAAATATAAAACATAAAAAGTACAATAGCCAATTTTGTCTCCATAGCTGTTTCAATTATAATAAATTAATTATCAGGATGGCAGCTAGCATACTCTCCACCGTTGCTTGGCACCAGGAGCGGTAATCGGGAACACCTGGATGCGCAATTCGGGAATCCTACGAAGGCTACAAGGTGCGTCCTTCGAAGGGCGAATAGGCTGCATCCTTGAAGCCATTCAGTACGACTGCATTATTCTCATTTAAAAAATGACGGCCGAGAGTACGATGGACCACTGCAAATTCACAGTTAAATGTAAGTATTATGTTTTCATTTACTTCAACTCTAGCGAAACCAGAGTTAAAACTCTCAGTTTTTCTTTCTTATAAACTTTATCTTAACTCCATCACCATTGCGTGGCTTCATTTGTCAGGTGGTTTGAGGCAAAACTTGTGCTAATATTAGTTTAATAATTGTTTTAGGGAGCAAGGAGCAGACAACACAATTCATTAAATTGCGGTCTGAAAATGACCATTTGTTTACCGTGGCGAAAAGCTCCGCCAGCGTGGCTTGGGGGTAAGACAACAACCTATTTGTAATATTTGCAGTAGTCTGTCTCACTTGTGTATTATAAGAAATATCACTCATCCTATAAAGCCCACAACAATAAGAAAAGCAGATAAGGCAATGGGGTTTCACTTTTATGTGTTTTTTTGTACTGCTGTCATGTAAGCTATAAAGGGTTGAACTAAATTTTGAGTTATAAAATAAATATGTAAAAAATATAAAAAATAAATATGATTTCTGAAGTATTTTCCTTATGTGTCATGTTTTGCAGTGTTAACAATGCACCAATGTTAAGATTGCACCCATGTGTTCATAATTTTCATAAGTACCCTTTTCTGCTTTTTTAGAGCAATTCTGGAGAAAATGGGTCTGCTGGGGAAAGTAACTCCCATGCAGGCAAAAAAGAAATGGGACAACTTAAAACAAAAATACAAAGTAAGAAAGCTAATACACACATCTTTGCTTAAATTTATTGTGCCGTCGTTGTTGTTAACAGGCATGCTTTATTTGCTCTGCCTTAGGATTGCAAGTGTCCAGGGACAGGTGAGGGAGTGAGTGGGAAAACTCCACCAACCCCCCTGTCCTCATTGCCTCGATCCCTGAGGGCAGACCAGGGCCGAGTTCAGCAGTGGGTGCCCACGGTGAGGAGGAGGAGCCAAGAGCACCACCAGCAGGACCCGCACCACCACCAGAACCAGCACCTGCACCCGGACCAGCACCTGCACCCGCACGGAGAAAGCGGCATTATGAGGAGGAAATGTTAAGTTTAATGAGAGAAGACATGGCACTGCAAAGGGAGGCAGAGGAGAGGAGAGCTCAAGAGAGCAGGGAGAGGATGGACATGCTGTTTGGTCTTCTTGAGAGAATGGTGGAGAAGCAGTAGTTTTTTTTTTGTTTGTTTTTTATGAGAAAACTTAAGTTCTGTACAGTTTATTTAAATGACATAATAAACCTGTTTTTTTGCTCCATTTCTGTGCATTGCTTATTTAACAATTAACTTGTGTTGGGATATGACATAAAAAGAAATAGGTCTGGACATTGTTTTTTTTTTTTTTTTTTTTAATGACGGGCAATTTGGAGAAAAAAATAGAAACATACATTTTGACATAGAAAATAAATAATTATATAGATAATTTTAAAACCACTTACAACATCACTTATAAATCTGACAAAATAATTTAAATGAACAGTACATAAAACAAGAATTGAGCTGAGCAGGGAGCCCCTGGTGGTGCTGCTGGACCTGGGTGGGCTCCACAACAGAGACGCTGGTAAGGCCTCTCTGCCGGTGGGACATCATCTAGGATGGTCTCCAGAGTGTTTGACTGCATATTTCCATTGTCTACCAACAGGTTTGCAGGGCTGACTCAATCGACGGCTGCCATCTCACTGAGAGAATTTTAAAAAGAGGGAAGAATAAAATAAATTAACTTGTGTCCTCAATTCAAAGCATAAAATATTTCAACATGTAAACCCATTCTATGGATATTCATTTTTGGTCTTGGCCATTATAGCTTTAAAGTTCTCGAACTTGCCTGTTGCACGTAGTCGTGGTCGATGGGAACCTCCTCCAGGGCAGACACCTCTGCAGTCAACCGGTCACGCCAGGGAGCACCACTGACTGTCTTTAACACATGCTCCCCCTCATCCTCTGCATCATCCTCCTCGTGCTCATCCTCCGGGGCCATGATGTCACCAACACCAAGGCAAATGTTGTGGAGGATGGCACAGGCTGTGATGACCTGAAATGAAAAAAACAAAACAAGAAATGATATGGTCTGGAAAAAAGATGTTAATTTTTTTTATATTTTTTTCCAAATGTCTTTTCAATTTACTTACATGAGGTACAAAGGTGTGGTGCACCTCCAGCGCTTTCAGGAAGATGGCCCTGAACCTGGTCTTCATCATCCCAAAAGCACGCTCTATAATGGAGCGTGCCCTGGAATGATGAAGGTTAAAGCGCTGGGGTCCCACACCTCGTACTGGCCTCTTGTAGGGAGTGATGAGGGGGAGCGGGTGTTGGAGACATGGGTACCCTCCGTCTGCGAGGATGAAGTGCCCTGGAGGAGGGTAGTGGGCTGTACCGGAGCACTCGTGCGTCATGCACTGACCCGGGCCAGCCCACGTAGGTGTCAATGAAGCGGCCCTGATGGTCACAAACAGCCTGGAGGATGATGGACGGGAACAGTTTCCTGTTCCTGTAGCACTGACCATCAGGGCCGCTTGGAGGCTTGATGCGGACATGGCAGCCGTCGATTGCACCTGCAGCTTTCAAAAAAGCTCTGTGTCTGGCCAGCCCTGCAAACCCACGGCAAACTGCCTCCAGGTCGTCTGGGGTGTTGGGGAAGTGAATGACTTGGTGGCGAATGGCCACCACCTCCTCAGCGACCCGGTGGACAATGCGGTGGACAGTGGAACGAGGCATGTCAAACACTCTGGAGACAAGTCAAGTCAAGTCATCTTCATTTATATAGCGCTTTTAACAATGGATTGTTTCAAAGCAGCTTTACAGAGATAAACATATAATTTAAGGTAACAGATTGTTTTGGCGTTATAGCAGTTCTTGAATAATGTTACTTCCAGCTAAAGTTAATTTCGATTGATTCACCTCCATTGAAATGAAAGTACTGTTCTTTTTGCTCCTGCTAAGTGGTGATATACAGTTAAACCCAGGCCCTTCAACTAACATCAACTTGGGTTTGTCTGCTGATATGCGATCTGAAGGGTGTCTGCAGTGGGCACTGGTGGGCACACATTGTGTTGAAGTTGTGAAGCCTTCTATAGGCCTTGCACAGAATAGTGGCTCCTTCATGCAATTCAAACAGAACTCAGTAATTGTTGGAACAGCAGAAGTGGAGAACATGGATTCTTTGTTTGTATCCCAACAAGAGACTATGGGAAATGCCTTGCAAAAATTAGCCCCCAACTCTGCTCTTGAACATGCAAATATGAATAACATGCCTAAAGTGGAACAATTTGCTAAAAAATCACCAAAACCACATACTAGTAAAGGTTTTTTTGGTTATGCGGCACACAAGCAAAAAGAATTTAAATACTTTCAAACAGTGAATCATGCAAAAGTGATCTGGGACTCAAAGTCAAAACCAAAAGGTATTTTTGGAGGTCATCTTAATATTCGTAGTGTTTTATCAAAAAGAGAAGAGGTTCAACATTTATTGAGTGAGTCTAATTTGGACTTCTTAGCACTGAGTGAAACGTGGTTAAACACTAACATTCCTACAAATATGATTGATGTCCCTGGTTATACATGTTACAGGAACGATAGATTAACCGGTAAAGGAGGTGGGGTATTGGTTTATATTATAGATATTTTTAAATGTTCTATGGTTGAATTGGAGACTTCTGTGTTAGAATGTTTAATTTTAAATGTAGTATTATCAGCAAGAATGAATTTTAATATTATGGTGTTATATAACCCTCCTTCTTATAATGTTTCGTTTTATCATGATTTTGATGAACTGCTTAAATTGTTTAATTGTCGTGCTGAAACAATTTTATTGGGAGATTTTAATATAAATTGGTTGGATAACAGTAAGAAAAATAAACTTAAAATGATTGCATCTAAACATAAACTACATCAAATGATAACAAGTCCTACAAGAATCACCCGAACCAGTAAAACATTGATAGATTTAATTTTTACAAATAAACCAGAGCGAATTAGTAAATTGTATAATTTGTTAACAGGTTTGTCTGATCATAATTTAACTTTGATTGTCCGAAAATTAACAAAACAACGATTTCAGAGCTGTTTTTTTGGAACTAGAGCTAATAATTCACAAATTGGAATTCCCAAGCAGAAAATGTCTCAGTTTGAAAATGAGTTGAATAACATAAATTGGGAGAGTGTATATCAAATTGAGAATCTGAATGAGTGCTGTGATTTTTTGATGGACACACTTGCAAATACAATCCAGAAGTTTACGTGCTCTTTTAAAAGTAACAGGAGAAAAGTTTTTTTGCCTTGGATAAATAATGATATTCGTCGGCTAATGAAAAAGAGGGATGTGGCACTAAAAAAATCTATGTCCACAAAGCTACAAACAGATATATTTATATTTAAAGGTTTAAGGAATAAAGTAGTTAGTAAACTGAGAAAAGCAAAGTCATCTTATTTCATGCAGTTGTTTGCTGACTCACAGGGCAATAGCTCACTTATCTGGAAACATATGAATAAATTAACCAATCAAAAAAATAGTCAAAGTAAAATTGAATATAGATGGAAAGGTCAGCACTGATGCTTTGGAAATTGCAAATAAATTTAATACCTTTTTTGTTAATTCAGTACAAGAACTCGCAGCAACTTTTAATTCTGTTTGTATATCAGATGACATAGTAAGAAATTCATCTTCATCTTTTTATATTTCACAGGTTGATCAAGTTAAAATCAATACAATTATTAATCAATTAAATAGTTCAAAAGCTAAAGATATATTCGGGTTAGATGCTTCTTTTATTAAAAAACATAGTGAAACACTGGTAAGACCAATAGCATATTTGGTACATTTATCTATTAAAACTGGTGAGTTTCCACAAAATTTTAAAACAGCTGTGGTGACCCCAGTCTTTAAGTCTGGAACGATTGGTGAGGTATGTAATTATAGACCCATCTCAATTACTCCAGTAATTTCCAAAGTTTTAGAAAAGTTAGTAGCTGAACAATTAATCAATTATTTGGAAAAAAAATCACCTCTTAAACTTTAAGCAATTTGGATTCCGGCCAAAGTATTCAACAGAAATGGCTACATGTCATTTTATAGATACAATAAAAAGTAGTTTGGATCAAGGAAAAGTAGTGGGAGCAGTATTCTTAGACTTTAAAAAAGCCTTTGATACCCTGAATCATGAAGTACTTATACATAAATTGAAACAAATTAACTTTTCTCAACAAGCTTTAAACTGGTTTAAATCATACCTGGATTGTAGACAGCAATGTGTTAAAATTAGTAGTGTGAAGTCATCAGTTCAAAAATGCAAACTAGGTGTACCACAAGGTTCAATATTGGGCCCTTTGCTCTTTTGTCTGTATATAAATGATCTACCTGAAAGTTGCAAGGAGGTCGGTTGTCAAATGTATGCAGATGACACAATTATTTATGTAACAGCAGAAACCTCTCATTTGGCTGCAGAAATGTTAACCAGACAACTGGTCGGTGTTTCCCAGTGGATGCAGGATAACTGTTTAACTTTAAATTATAACAAAACAGTTTCTATGTGTTTTTCACTAAAGAACAAAGTGCTGGACGGATTTAAAATCAAAATTGACCAAAATGAAATCAAGGAATGAATTTAAATATTTAGGTGTCATTGTAGACTCTAAACTTAAGTTTGATAGCCATATTAAGAAAATGTCTAAGACTATTAAGACAAATTTGAACTGTTTTCGTTTGATAAGACCATGTATATCTATTAAAGCAGCTCAAATGTATATGCATACTATGATACTGTCACATATGACCTATTGTGCAATAATCTGGGGTCAGGCTTCTCAATCAGTTATTAAACCCGTAATGTCATTATATAAACAAACTTTAAAAGTGATGGATCAGAAACCAATGAAATGGCATCATTGTCAAATTGTTCAGAAGTATGATTTGTTACGTTTTGATAATTTTTTTAAGTTCTCATTTTTAAAAACAGTATTTAAGTGTTTATATGGCCTTGCCCCAGATGTAATCTGTCAGTTGATAGAAAAATACAGCAGTGATGGGGTAAAGACTAGAGGGGTAGTAAGTGGGAATTGTAGAGTACGGAGATGCAGAACTGCAATGGGTCAATCATCCTTTTCAGTGAAAGGTGGACATCTATGGAACACCATGCCGGTGAATCTAAAGTTGCAACCAGAACTTACGGTTTTCTGTACAAAGCTGAAACAATGGCTGAAATCTATACAGCGATGTGAACATTGAGGTTATTTATATTTTTTTTAGATTAGTTACGTTATTTTTATGAAGTTGATGTGTTTAGGTACGTCAATATGTCATTGTTGATTTGTTTGGGTACAACATGTGCACACATGTATACATGTGTGTATTTGTATTTGTTTTGTTTCTTGTGATGATTGTTTGTTTGTTTTTTTGTCTTGTTTTTTGGATGTTTTGATTTTATGTAAAAGCCTAACCAGGGACGCGGGCCGCAAACTAGCTTTATGCTATATGCCCTATGTACACAGCATCGGTTGTCTATGTGTAACAATGCTTAGTGTATTGTCCCTGTTAAATAAACAAATAAAATAAAAATAAATAAAATAAAAATGATCAGACTTTAAACGTGAACCTGTGATTAACGCTGATGGCATTCACATGCTCATTCAGAATTGATTCTATAGTTATGTGCTTTTTAAAATATGTGTGCAGGTTTGTAATTCCATACAACCCAGCCTAAACAAACTACTTTTCTTGCCTATAAATTTTGATACAGAATTTTGTTTTATTTTATCACTTCGGGGTACGCGAGCCGAAATTCACAACGCTTTATCTGTAGAGTGGGAAAGGGATTCTCCATAGGGAGAGGATAGTGGACACTTCAGCACTGCATTGTCATCGGGTCCAGGCGGATCTCCTTCGTCAGATCTGGACACGGCCTGGATCCGGTAGGCTGCGGGAAAACCTCGGGATAAACAAAGACACTAATATTAGCGTAGATGCCATTCTTCTTATGATGTAGCGAGTACATCAAGATTTAAGGGAAGTGTTCCCAGTTCCGGCTGACCTAATCTATGCAGCCTAACATTGAATTTATAGAAGCCTATAATGTATTATGTGTATGCTAGGTCAAAGAGATGTGTTTTTAGTCTAGCTTTGAACTGACAGAGTGTGTCTGCTTCCCGGACAATGGTAGGAAGACTGTTCCAAAGTTTTGGTGCTAAATAGGAAAAGGATCTACCGCCAGCAGTCGATTTAGATATTCTAGGTATTATCAACTGGCCGGGTTTTTGAGATCGCAATAGACGTGAAGAACTATGCGTTAAGAGCTCGCTCAAGTACAGCGGAGCTAAACCATTTAGTGCTTTGTAGGCAATCAACAATATTTTAAAATTTATACGATGTTTAATAGGGAGCCAATGCAGTGTTGACAGAACCGGGCTAATATGGTCATACTTCCTGGTTCTGGTAAGAACTCGAGCTGCTGCGTTTTGAACCAGCAGTTGGTTGGTACAACGTTTTTGAACCAAAAGTGTGTTAAACAACTTAGAAGCAGATCTCCTAGAAGTGGTAAATGCCTCACTTCTCTGCAGTTGTCAAGCCCCTCCTGAAAAAGAGCAATCTGGATAAGACCATCTTAAGCAACTATAGACCGATCTCAAATCTTCCTTTCATAGGCAAGATCATTGAAAAAGTTGTCTTCAATCATCTGAACAAATTATTAAGCTTGAATGGATACTTTGACAATTTTCAATCTGGTTTCCGATCGCATCACAGCACAGAGACAGCGCTTATAAAGATAATAAACAACATTCACTTAAATACTGATACAGGCAAATTATCAGTCCTGGTACTTGTTACGTAACGTGGTAGTGGAAGTAGCCTGAAGACGAAGAAGGATGATAATAATGGTCTTTAATGACAAAACTCTTAACACTGCACTATACACAAGCGATAACCGACCAGGAGTGAGGGAGAACACAGGGTTTAAATACACATGGAACAGATTGGGGAAACAAGGCACAGCTGGGGCAAATGAACTGATAATGACAGGTAAACAGGTGAATTAACTAAACAGTAACGAGGAGCGGGAAAATGGAAACAGGACTGAACCAAATACACAAAGAACGGGGGAAACACAAGACACACATGTAACATTACGCCCCCTCCCAAAAAGGCGCCACCTCGCGCTGTAGAACATCAAAAGGAGCGGGAGAGTGGGCGCCCTGGAGGCTGACGGGGGCGAGGCCAAACCGGAGCAGGAAGCCTCCAGGGCTGAGAAGGATGTGCTGGCGGCCAGGGTGGAGCAGGTAACGCTGGGGGCCAGGTTGATGCCTTTCCCTCGGGCGGCCAGGGTGGAGACTTTCCCTCGGGCGGCCAGTGTGGAGACTTTCCCTCGGGGGGCCAGTGTGGAGACGACCCTTCGGGTGGCCATGGAGGAGACGACCCTTCGGGTGGCCATGGAGGAGACGACCCTTCGGGTGGCAATGGAGGAGACGACCCTTCGGGTGGCAATGGAGGAGACGACCCTTCGGGTGGCAATGGAGGAGACGACCCTTCGGGTGGCAATGGAGGAGACGACCCTTCGGATGGCCATGGAGGAGACGACCCTTCGGGTGGCAATGGAGGAGACGACCCTTCGGATGGCCATGGAGGAGACGACCCTTCGGGTGGCAATGGAGGAGACGACCCTTCGGGTGGCCATGGAGGAGACGACCCTTCGGGTGGCAATGGAGGAGATGACCCTTCGGGTGGCCATGGAGGAGACGAACCTTCGGGTGGCCATGGAGGAGACGACCCTTCGGGTGGCCATGGAGGAGACGACCCTTCGGGTGGCCATGGAGGAGACGACCCTTCGGGTGGCCATGGAGGAGACGACCCTTCGGGTGGCCATGGAGGAGACGACCCTTCGGGTGGCCATGGAGGAGACGACCCTTCGGGTGGCCATGGAGGAGACGACCCTTCGGGTGGCCATGGAGGAGACGACCCTTCGGGTGGCCATGGAGGAGACGACCCTTCGGGTGGCCATGGAGGAGACGACCCTTCGGGTGGCCATGGAGGAGACGACCCTTCGGGTGGCCATGGAGGAGACGACCCTTCGGGTGGCCATGGCAGGGTCCTATACCTATACCTATGCAAAATCCATAACTTTTGCTGGTCGGTTATTCTGTAACGTGGTAGTGGAAGTAGCCTGAAGACGAAGGAGGATGATAATAATAATGGTCTTTAATGACAAAACTCTTAACACTTTACATTTAACGCACTATACACAAGTGATAACCGACCAGGAGTGAGGGAGAACACAGGGTTTAAATACACATGGAACAGATTGGGGAAACAAGGCACAGCTGGGGCAAATGAACTGATCATGACAGGTAAACAGGTGAATTAACTAAACAGTAACGAGGAGCGGGAAAATGGAAACAGGACTGAACCAAATACACAAAGAACGGGGGAAACACAGGACACACATTAACAGTCCTACACTGTAAAAATAAAAGGTGCCTGGAGGAACCTTTTGGGGTTCTTCACTTTGCCACACCGGCGGAACCGTCTGTAGATCCTCTAGGCACCCTTTAAAAAGGGCCGGTTCTCTGAGGAACCAGCCGGGTTTGGCAATGGAGCCAGTGATTGACATGACCAATGAAAACTTTAGAATCAGCTGCAGGGCGGGATTTCCGCTGAAGTGGTTTGGGAAAAAAAATCACGCCTACACCTTTTATAGGTAACATCATGTGAACTACAGCGCCATCTCCTGACAAGTACATAAACACAACACACTGTTGTAGCTGTGTCCCAATGTGAAGGCTGCGTCCTTCGAAGGACGCGACTTCGAAGGAACCAGCCTACCCAGCCTTCGAAGGACGCTCCGAGTCTAGCCTTCGTAGGATTTGTAATTGCGCCACCAGGTGTTCCCCATTATGCTGTCACCTAGCAACGTGGCGATACGAGAGCTGCCATTCTACACGGCATTAAGTTAACTTACTTGTTGAAATGGAGCAAGAATTCATCATTTTTATTTTTATATTTTATGTTTTATTGGAGGAGATGGTGGGGATGTTTCATCCCCGGCGCCGCCGGGTGATGTATCTCCGGCTTGGTCAAGACCGTGGCCAGGTAAGGTAATGTGGATATTTTAATTTTTTAAAATGTATACGATGTTTAAAGGGTTAGTTCACCCAAAAATGAAAATTAAGTCATTAATTACTCCCCCCCATGCTGTACCAACCCCATAAGACCTTCGTTCGTCTTCGGAACACAAATGATATTTTTGATTAAATGTGACAGCTGGATCACTCCTCCATAGGCTCCCTAAGGGAATGAATCCTGACGGCCCAGAAAGTCAATGAAGAAAATGTTTAAATATTCCATGTCACAACAGTGGCTCAACTATAAGTTTATCAAGCGACGAGAATACTTTTTGTGCGGAAATAAAACAAAAATAACGACTTTATTCGACTATTCCTTTTCTTCCTTGTAGGCCTGAAACGAGACTTCAAGAGATTTCCACGACGCATGCCCGAGAATTGCGATCTCCTTCAACTATTTCAGTTAAGTTCTCGCGCGTGCGCGTCGTTTTTTTTTGCAATTAGGTATAAAAAAAAGTATAGGAATTACAACAAAGTATGGCGAATATATTTTATACTGTGTACCGCAAGTACAGTATTGAATATTGTATAGTATTGAATGTCTGTATATTCAGCACTTGCACACTGTAAAAATACAGCAGTCCAACTGCAAAAGGTCAAAGAAAACTGAAAAGCATGTTCCACTCAGAATCAGTCAATGAAGACCCGGTGCTGAGGCAGAAGGAATCTCTCATGTTGGTCCGGCCCGAGTCAAGCCAGCTTTATTTCTACAGCGCTTTATACAGTACAGATTGTTTCCAAGCAGCTTTACAGTTATAACAGGCAAATGATTCAATGATGTACACCGAGTTCAATTCAGCTCTAAAGACAATAGAGTGATTGTTCACCTGAAGTCAGTTCAGTGTTGATTCAGTTCCTGTGTAAAGATCAGCAATTCATAAATCAGTTCCTTTCATCTATACAGTAGCTCTGGAGAAAACCATGATGTCATCATCCAGCTCAGATCAATAATATTGCTGAATATTGGGGAGGACTTTGTCCACATCACAGACGATGTCATCTCTGGCCAGGCAATGGGAAACACCCTCTGGTGTGCCGATCCAGCCTTGATAACACTGTCCACACTTTTTACAGAAAGTGGTTTATTCGACAAATGGGTTTAAGCCTTTGAGAATTTGGTTCAGAGCATGGGGTTTAGTGTCTTTACCAGAGAAATAGGCAACTGGTCTCAATCTATCCCCATGATTCTGCAACAACACAGAAGTCATAAAGCCATTTTTCTCGTCTACCATCTGTACAAAGGGTTTTTCTCGGACTGGAAGGCCCCTGGTTGGAGCCATACTTAACTGGGCTTTCACAACATTGAAAGCTTGCTCAGACTGATCCGTCCAAATCAATCTGTCTGATGATTTTAACCCCTTCCCCACAGTCAATGCTCTCAGGGGATGCTCTACAATAGCATAATTCGGAATAAATGTTCGACAATAGGAACACATTCCCAGAAATGACAGCATTTGTTTTTTAGTAATTGGTTTTGGAACCCCTCTTATAGCTTGCACCCTTTTTGTTAAAAAGGCCATTACTAGTAATATGCCTTCTGACTTAAATCTTTTTCTTTTGCCGAGATTGATCGACGCACAGCCTACAGCATAGCAGCCAATCAGCATTCGCTGATCTACGTGCATGCGAACATCCCGCCCACAGCGCTCAGTGTGAAGTTGAGAGCTGATTCTGTCGGAGCGCTAACGCTGAACTTTGCCGTTGTAAATAACATTTAGTTTGTTCATTTCATGGGTGTTGTGCGTCAATGTGTAACAATCAACCTTTTACCTAAGGCTGTGTTAACTAAAATGTACAAGGGGTTTTTTCTGAAAGATTGAACAGATTAACGCTAACAACCTATAACCAATAAAAAACAGTATCTTCGGTTTACCAGCATCAAAATAGACATGCATCAAACAATAAACCATATATGCTTACAGTATGGTGCTTTATATTTTCACACATTAATACCCCACACAAATCCACAAAAGTTCAATGTCCTTTTTCTTCTTACCCCCAGTCCTAAAGTTAACGTAAAAGTCCAAACTAACCGGCAGATATTTTGTTCTTTACCACGACGAATGAGAGAGGGTGAATAATCCAAGGCCGATGCCGGTGTTGTGCCTAATTTCGCCCCCCTGCCAAATTATTACCCCCCTCGTTGAAGTCAGTACCTGATTGCCTAATCCCAACCCCGCCCCTAATCCTACCCCTCCCCCACAACTAATCCTAAACCTACCAATGCTAGGGGGGTAATAATTTGGCGGGGGTCGAAATTTGGCACAACACCGGTAAATTGTCCCGTGATGTAGCAAACACAAAAAATAGTAATCCACGAAAAAGAAAGTCTCACCAACTCCGGGAAATAATCTCCCCAAACTCCGATGAGTAAATCCAGCCAGCCGTCCGGGAAAGTTCTTTTGACGCGTCCTCACTTTGGTAATGCGTTTGATTTCCCTCCCAATACAAACAGCGTTTGAAGTGGTTTCAATTGTTCTGTAAATAACTTCGCAGAGATCTTTGATGCCAGAAATAATTAGACTTTATTTTCTAACACCGTTCCATTCCATAGAACGGCGCTCTGACGCTCTGGCCCTCCGGCCCACTAGCGCTCTAGCAAAGCCGAGTGACTCCTGCAGGGTAATCACTCCAGAAGAGTCCTCAGCTCCTCACATATATGCCATTGATCCCTTCCAAAAATGGTCATACACTTATAGATGGTTTTGGGTGAAGGTCTTGTACCATGTGACATACTGAAATAGAATTGACATTCAGGGTCTTTTTACAGAAGGTCCTGCAGCTTTCAAAGTCACCTAGACAGAGTCATTTTAGAGGAAATAACTCATACAAGAAATAATTGTGTATTCTTATATAGCTAAATTACTTGTTTTGTAAATAATAAAATCTTCAACACGTTTCGCTCATATCCAGTCCCTTTCTCCAGTCGGGATCTTTCTTTTACTTTTTTCTGTTTTTCTCTACCACCACGAGAACTCAGTTTACAATCACTAATCGCATGCAGCACTCAGTACGGCCGCGCGCCTCTGCTCAATACACACACACCTTTTTCTCTCTCGTTCCTTCAGCCCGCCCCCTATATATATAAGTTTGGGTGCGCGGTGATCAAAGGTAACAGGGTCGAACAATATCCTCATACAAAAACCCCCATTCTATACCATCACACACAGTGGAAAATACACAAGACAAATACATATAAATAAATACATATACATAATCACTCAGATCTTATATGAAACCTACATACATAAATGCCATCAATTAAATACTTAAACCCTTTGATGAATTTGAAGTGATAGTACCTAAACTAATGTGGCAGTGTTCCAAATGCAAAGTAAGTGTATTGTATTTGATCTCTAGCAATCATATGTGCAATCCTAGACATGTTTAATATTTAGTTTGCCGTTATAACGGGCATTAGCTCGTTGAGGTTAATTATAGGAATTGTCACGTCTTTGGAACGATGTTGCGCTGTATATATAGGATGTTATATATCTGCTTAGTTGTTGACATTGATGTAATTTATGTATATTTTATCGGTGTTTGGTGCATTTCAATTGTCAAAGACTTTGTTTGAGGTATTCTGAAGTTGTAAACAACTTAATGCGTGTTCGTGGAACAAGCCCAGACAGAGCACCGCTGACAAACTATGTGACGCAGATAAAACTGTTTAGAGTTTAATTTAATGTATGACATAGCAAGTTTGTTTTTCTTTCTTTATTAATCTAATTTCTGTATTTTGTTCATACTCATCATGTATCGGTTTTAAAACATTTAATGCTATTATCATGTTTACACTTGCCTACATTTTCTGTTTTTATAGAAAAACCACACCTACTTATACACCTTGAGTGAGGACAACTGCTTTATTATCTGAGTTGATGTGGTGACGAATAAACGGGTTATTCCCAAATATCGGACATCTACTGACCAGTCTCTTACCAGACACCCTGTGGCGGGTTTTCAACTTAACTGGCAATTTAAATAAATGTGATTGAGCTGTCATCAGCCAACTAATTTCTTCACTTTTGCCAGATACAGACTTACTGTGTGGCGTTATGACATGACCTATAAAGGTCACTTCCTGTTTCACAAATTGCATTTTTGACACACTGACCTTGTGGCCCTCTCTCGCCAGATGCTTCAAAAGAGTCCCACTGTCAGTCACACATGTTTGTTCATCACATGCACAAATTAAAAGATCATCAACAGAGCAACAGAGCTGTGCCTGGAGTCAGAGTCAGTGGCTGCGTTCGAAACCGCATACTTCTCTACTATATAGTACAGGAAAAAGAGTAGGCGAGCGAAAATTATGTACGAATCATAAAAGAGTAGGCGAGAATTACCTGGGTGACGTGCTAATTATTGCGAGATTCGGACGTACGTATACTGATAGTGCGTTCGAATATGCCTACTTTCCTACTATATAGTAGGAGAAAACAGTACGTGAAAGAAGAAGTACGTTCGAAACATCAGTATTCATAAAAGAGTGAGAAGTTCTCGGATGGTTTACTGCTTGTGCCCAGATTTTTGAGTGCTCGTCCGATGGATACTCTTCTGTCCCAGGAGGCCACGCGAGAGGATACGTCATTATCAAACATCAAATGGGTTTTCAAATGTGAGTAAACACGGTTCCTTGTGTTTAAATCGTATGTGTTAAACTACTAAAGAGTAAACGTTTTAACTGTTGAAGGTGTAAAGGAGTTAGGCAGTATAGTATAGTTGTGAAAACATGTTTTATTGTGTATAGCTAACAGAGGAGCTCCAGTAAGCACACGTAACGTTACGTCTCTAAAGTGGATTTACATAACCATATACATCTTAAACACGCTTATTTAAAATGTCTATTTACACCTGAAAGGACAATATTGTATAAGTATTGCACATCACAACATGAATAAGACATCTGAGTGATGTATGCTATTATGTAGGATAATTCACTGTTGTCAACACTGTTTACATTAGAAAATTGTGCTGTAAATATAAGGTAAATTATCAAATCTATAAAGTAACTAAACATGTTATATACTTTATTTGTCCCTTATTACTGTTGATTCATTTGGGAACATTTAAGTTGGATAAAAAGTGAGTTAACACATCAGCTACAACCTCAGCATGTAAATGTAGTGTTGAGCTCACAAATCACAGAGGTAATGTGAATGTGAATCTTGTCTGTATGTGAATCTTGTCTGTATGTTACAGGGACAGAAGAACACGCGTGTGTGTATCCGGTGGAGAGAGGCTCATGATGCTGAATGCTGTCATCAAAGGCTTTGAGTGAGTATACTACAGAAATGGATAACAAAATCTATTAATCTATCGCCGCTGTGAGTGATGTTTGTGAAGTGTGAGAGGAGAAACATCGATTTAACTTCAAATTAAGTAGGTTTTGTGAGCGTGTTGAGACTGGAATCAAAACCAACTGTCACGGGTGGTGGCGCTTCAGCGGAATGGGTCCAAAAAAGAACGCGCAGACAGAGGAAGTCGACGATATTAAAAAATCTCTCAACTTCCTAACTGATGAGATGATTACAGTGAAGACGCAGCAGAGCCGCCTTCTGGAATTACTAGAGGAGGTTAAACAGCTGCGCCTCCTAAACCTTGAGAAGGACAAAAGAATCGTGGACCTCGAACGGAGGGTTGACGACTTGGAGCAGTACTCCCGGAGGAACGACTTGCTCATCACTGGTATTTCTATCAAACCATGCTCGTACGCGCGCGCGGTAGCCGCGGAGAGTGGAGATGAGTCGGGGGAGAGGGATGTGTGCTCAGTGGAGCAACTAGTGGCAGCCTTTCTCCAGAGCAAAGGAGTTGAGCTGGACTTGGATTGCATTGAAGCTTGCCACCCTTTACCGAGAAGGATCAACAACGATAGACCGGCAGTCATCTTGAGATTTGTCAACAGGAGAAACAAGACGGCCCTGTTAAAACAAGGCCGCAAACTCAAAGGGACGAATGTATATATAAATGAACACTTAACAAAAAAGAATGCAGACATAGCCAGAAAAGCAAGATACCTCAGGAAACAGGAAAAAAATCCAGCACACATGGGTAACAAATGGAAAAATCTTCATCAAGTTAAATGGGTCTCCAGAGGAGGCGAAAATTCTCATCGTAAAAAACATGGAGGAGTTGGACAAGTATCAATGATCATAATGCACATCAGGCATCTGGAAACAACTAAGGTAATATCTGACTAATACTATCACAATGAGCACTGAGCCACATACTGGTGGTCAAAAGGACAATTATATTGAGACAGACTTATTGCAGAGAATTGAACAACTTCATCAATTGGATTTGGGTGCAATGGAATATACTAAGTACAATACACATGATGCAGAGACTGATATTGATCCTGAAAGCAATTTCTTTTCTATTAACAACAACTGTAACTATTATACAAATGAACAGTACAGCAATAATTGCATCACTGAGGATAAATTGACTATTATTCATGTCAATAGCAGAAGTTTGTATACAAATTTTAATGCAATAAGTGAATATCTACAAAGTTTTGTTTTCCCCTTTAGTGTGATAGCGATTTCTGAAACCTGGTTCAATCAAGAGAAAGGAATTGATTTTGAAATGGATTATTATGATCTATATTACGTGAATAGACAAAATAAAACTGGAGGTAGGGTCACGCTATATGTGCACAAAACTATAAAATATTCGCTTCTAACCAATATGTCTGTCAGGATTCAGACACGGAGATCAAGGTAAGTGAATCTTCACAACTTTATTTACAGGTGACAAACGTGCAAGGTGAATACTGTGAATTCAGATACAGCTTCTGTGAAGATCTCTCGGTGCGGGGGAAACAGCAGGTAAGCCAGATAAGTTGAGGAAAGTTGAAACAACCCAGTCTCAGTCCGTTAATCCTTATCTTCTTACAATCAGATATGATCTGAGTCAAACAGCTTCGATGAGAATATGAAACTCAGGAGAACACTGGATCACAGACGTCAAAAGATCAGATCTGGAGACAGCAACACAAAGTCACAAAGGTTAGTGAATCTCAAAAGGGTATACGTTACATCAGGGGAAACTCAGGGGAAGCAATGGTTCAGGATACAACGGGATAAGGTCAGTTCCTGTTGGAGGCTTGACATAGACTGGAGCTATCGTGAGTGTTTTAAGTGTTGGTGAATGAGGTTGTTGATAGTGACCAGGTGTGGGTGATTAGTATCTCTGTGTGATGGACGGAACCGAGCATGATTGGTCCCTGACAATGTCATTTGTACGAGATAATTTAATGGAATGTATAACAATAGAAATGAATAATGGTGAGAAGAAAAAAAACATCATTATAAGTTGTGTTTATAGATCACCTGGGTCAAGTATCGATACTTTTAATGGAGAAATGGAGAACATGTTTTCAACAGTTAATAAGCCCTTATTTATTTGTGGGGACTTTAACATTGATCTCTCAAATCCAAATAAACATAAACTGACTGATGAATTCATTGAAAGAATGTACTGCATGTCCTTATTTCCAGCAATGACGAAACCCAGTAGAATCACATCACATAGTGCAACCTTAATTGATAATATCTTTACTAATAACTTGACAAATAATATAATTAATGGGTTGTTTATTTGTGATATTACGGATCATTTACCCGTTTTTGTCATATATGACTGTAATGTTTTTAAAACAAAAGAAATCTGTAATGTAGGCTGCAAAAGATTATTAACTCAAGAAGCAATTAATTCATTTAATGATGATCTGAGAGTACAAGACTGGAGTTCTGTTTATGGAGAGACCGACACAGATAAAGCCTATAATAAATTTTTAGAAATATTCACATATTCATAACAAGTATTGCCCTGTTTCAGTTTACAGTAAATTCAATAAATATTTCAAATGTCCCTGGATGACTAAAGGTTTACAAAATGCATGCAAAAAGAAAAAAAGAAAAATAATCTCTATAAATTATTCATTAAATTGAAAACAAAAGAAGCAGAGAATAGATATAAGTTGTATAAGTTAACGGATGTATTAAGAATAGCCAAGAAATGTTATTATAAGAAAGTATTGATTGATAATAAAACTAATATAAAAGGAACTTGGGATGTATTAAATAGCATCATAAAAAAGGCTTAAAAAAACGACTTATCCAGAATATTTTGTTGATGCATATGGTGAATATCGTACTAAGAACAGGGTAGTTAATAGCTTTAATGATTTTTTTTTAAACATCGGCCGTGACTTGGCATCAAGAATCCCTGAGGAACAAATAGAGCACAATATTGATAAAATTGACAATAATTCAAACACCATCTTCCTTTTGGCAGTTAGTGAGGAAGAAATAATGGATATTGTTCAAAAGTCTAAAAATAACTACTCGATGGACTGTTATTCCGTCAATATGGCATTACTAAAAAAAAAGTTATAAACAACATCAAAACACCTATAATGGACATCTGTAATCAGTCACTTCAAAATGGTTGTGTTCCCAAGAAGATGAAAATTGCTAAAGTTATTCCACTATTCAAAAATGGAAATAAACATAAGTTTACCAATTATAGACCAATTCCATTGCTTCCTCAATTTTCAAACATTCTAGAAAAGATATTTAATACTCGATTAGAAAAATTTGTTGAAAAACATAACCTGATAAATGAAAGTCAATATGGATTTAGAAGCAAGAGATCTACATCTATGGCTATAATTGATGCTACAGAAGGATTATCAAATGCATTAGACAATAAAAAATCTACCATTGGAATATTCATTGATTTGAAGAAAGCCTTCGACACTATCAATCATGCAATATTACTTAAAAAACTAGAAAGGTATGGGATACGAGGGGTGGCTGGAAATTGGGTAAAAAGCTATTTAAGTGACAGAATGCAATATGTGCAAATGGGTGAGTCCTCTTCTGATTGTCGTGTAATTTCCTGTGGTGTCCCCCAAGGGTCAGTATTGGGCCCCAAACTATTCAACTTGTACATCAATGATATATTTAATGTTTCTAAATTACTCAAGTTGGTTTTGTTTGCAGATGATACTAAAATTTTCTATTGTGATGACAATTATGATAAGGTTATTAATGTTGTAAACACGGAATTAAGGAATATTAAAAAATGGATGGACAGTAATAAATTGTCTTTAAACTTAGATAAAACTAAAGCCATATTATTTGGTAATCATAAGGAAAAAATGGAGAAGATGATTGTGATAGATGGGATACAAATTGAATATGTCTCTGAAATAAATTTTTTAGGAGTTATAATAGACAACAAACTAACTTGGAAACTCACATCAGACACATAAAAACCAAAGTCTCCAAAAGCCTTGCGATAATAAATAAAGCCAAACAGGTACTTGATGAGAATACACTACGTATCTTGTATTGTTCCCTAATTTTACCGTACTTAACTTACTGTGTTGAAGTATGGGGGAATAACTATAACAACTTAATTCAATCACTATTTATTTTACAAAAAAGGGCTATACGTACTATACACAAGGTTAATTATCTTGAACACACAAATCCACTTTTTCTTAAATCTAAATTATTAAAAATACAGGACCTAGTTAAAGTCAATACAGTAAAAAATTTATTTAAAGCATTTTGCAACCTTTTACCTGTGTTACATGTATGCCCTGTGTTTCCCCCGTTCTTTGTGTATTTGGTTCAGTCCTGTTCCCAGTTTCCCGCTCCTCGTTAGTGTTTAGTTTATTCACCTGTGTCTAGTTCATTTGCCCCAGCTGTGCCTTGTTTCCCTAATCTGTTCTCTGTGTATGTAAACCCTGTGTTCTCCCTCACTCCTTGTCGGTTCTCGTTTGTGAAAGGTGTGTGTATGTTACCTGTGCATCCTTTGCCTGCCTGCCTGCATCCTTTGCCTGCCTGCATCCTTTGCCTGCCTGCATCCTTTGCCTGCCTGCCTGCATCCTTTGCCTGCCTGCCTGCATCCTTTGCCTGCCTGCCTGCATCCTTTGCCTGCCTGCCTGCATCCTTTGCCTGCCTGCCTGCATCCTTTGCCTGCCTGCCTGCATCCTTTGCCTGCCTGCCTGCATCCTTTGCCTGCCTGCCTGCATCCTTTGCCTGCCTGCCTGCATCCTTTGCCTGCCTGCCTGCATCCTTTGCCTGCCTGCCTGCATCCTTTGCCTGCCTGCCTGCATCCTTTGCCTGCCTGCCTGCATCCTTTGCCTGCCTGCCTGCATCCTTTGCCTGCCTGCCTGCATCCTTTGCCTGCCTGCCTGCATCCTTTGCCTGCCTGCCTGCATCCTTTGCCTGCCTGCCTGCATCCTTTGCCTGCCTGCCTGCCTGCATCCTTTGCCTGCCTGCCTGCATCCTTTGCCTGCCTGCCTGCATCCTTTGCCTGCCTGCCTGCATCCTTTGCCTGCCTGCCTGCATCCTTTGCCTGCCTGCCTGCCTGCATCCTTTGCCTGCCTGCCTGCCTGCATCCTTTGCCTGCCTGCCTGCCTGCATCCTTTGCCTGCCTGCCTGCATCCTTTGCCTGCCTGCCTGCATCCTTTGCCTGCCTGCCTGCATCCTTTGCCTGCCTGCCTGCATCCTTTGCCTGCCTGCCTGCATCCTTTGCCTGCCTGCCTGCATCCTTTGCCTGCCTGCCTGCATCCTTTGCCTGCCTGCCTGCATCCTTTGCCTGCCTGCCTGCATCCTTTGCCTGCCTGCCTGCATCCTTTGCCTGCCTGCCTGCATCCTTTGCCTGCCTGCCTGCATCCTTTGCCTGCCTGCCTGCATCCTTTGCCTGCCTGCCTGCATCCTTTGCCTGCCTGCCTGCATCCTTTGCCTGCCTGCCTGCATCCTTTGCCTGCCTGCCTGCATCCTTTGCCTGCCTGCCTGCATCCTTTGCCTGCCTGCCTGCATCCTTTGCCTGCCTGCCTGCATCCTTTGCCTGCCTGCCTGCATCCTTTGCCTGCCTGCCTGCATCCTTTGCCTGCCTGCCTGCATCCTTTGCCTGCCTGCCTGCATCCTTTGCCTGCCTGCCTGCATCCTTTGCCTGCCTGCCTGCATCCTTTGCCTGCCTGCCTGCATCCTTTGCCTGCCTGCCTGCATCCTTTGCCTGCCTGCCTGCATCCTTTGCCTGCCTGCCTGCATCCTTTGCCTGCCTGCCTGCATCCTTTGCCTGCCTGCCTGCATCCTTTGCCTGCCTGCCTGCATCCTTTGCCTGCCTGCCTGCATCCTTTGCCTGCCTGCCTGCATCCTTTGCCTGCCTGCCTGCATCCTTTGCCTGCCTGCCTGCATCCTTTGCCTGCCTGCCTGCATCCTTTGCCTGCCTGCCTGCATCCTTTGCCTGCCTGCCTGCATCCTTTGCCTGCCTGCCTGCATCCTTTGCCTGCCTGCCTGCATCCTTTGCCTGCCTGCCTGCATCCTTTGCCTGCCTGCCTGCATCCTTTGCCTGCCTGCCTGCATCCTTTGCATCCTTTGCATCCTTTGCATCCTTTGCATCCTCTGCCTGCCGTAAAGTATATTGTTTTTGGAAATCCTGATCTCCTCGTGCTTCCTGCCTACACCCAACCGTAACAACCTGCTAACATACAAAAGTTATTTATACAGAGAGAGCAGTCGTACAGTTTGAGGAGTTATGGGAACTTTGTAATACCAGTGATTAGAACTACTAGGAGAAGTTTTTGTGTGTCTGTATGCGGGGTTAAACTATGGAATAGTTTGGGGCTTGAACTCAAACAAAGCCAAAACATTCATAAATTTAAAGTTCTCTATAAACGGAAGGTCTTATCACAATACATGGCGGCATGGTTTAATTTTGTGGTTTTGTATTTATGTATTCATAGTCTGTTTATATGACCCTGTAGGTATTGATTACCATTGTTGGTATTATCATAGATGTATTCATAATCTGTCTTATTTTACCTTGTAGGTATTTGATTACCATTGTTGGTATTATTATAATTGTTACCTAAGATCATATATGGTGTGTATTTAGGATATGTTGTGTTTTGTTTTGTTTTTGTTTTTTTTTTGCTTTTGGTGAGGGAGAAGGGGTTCCCCTTCTTCCTTTCTCATGTTTTCTTATATGTATTTATACTCAAAATTGTAATTGAGCGTTAGGATAATGTGTAAGGAAGCAGCTACCATTGTTCTGTTTTGTTTTTCCTGTTAATGGTAACCGGGGTGGGTTCAAATAAGTTTGACTTCTACCCACTCCGTTTCGAGCAATAGATTGAAGTATTTGTTTAAGTTGATGAAAGTATGATGAATTTAAAGGCTTGTACAGATTAATCAAAATGCTTCTTATTCCCTTGTCATGTCTAATTATATATTGCTCGAAATAAATAAATAAATAAAATTAAATCGTAAGTTGTAGTTTATTTGAATTATTGTAATTTCAAACGGAGAAATTACTCTTGATTTCTGTGCATTTGCTGCAGAGCTTTTGTGGTGGCGCAGGACCTGCAAGGAAAGATGATGGCAGCATTTGTTGGGAAACAAATGCTGCCTTTGTTGGGAAAAAAAGGTTTTTGGGATTTTACTCAAATATAAAGTAAGGTCATATTTGTTATTTTTAATACATAAATCAAATGACATTGTGCTGTTAAAATGACTGCTTTTGTATAATGTTTGTGCATTTTTGTAGGATCTGAGGATGAGGAGCCCAGAACTGAATCCTGGAAGTGGTGCCATGGATGAGAGAGACCCTCCATCACTCCATCTGCCCTTATTGCCTCAGATTGTGAAGCGCAGTGCAGCAACAAGCTCCGGCACGAAGGCACGGCTCACCTCTGGTGAATTCATCAGAATAAAGCCACAGAATGGGAACCGCTGTGTTGAGATGACAGTAGGATTTGGGGTTCAGCGCCTGTAAATACATGATTGTAGTTTGAATAGAGCTTTGTTTCATGTGTTGACTTGTATATGCATTTGTTTATTGTGATGGTTACTTTTATTTGTTATTTTACTCATTTATTCATGTTTCTTATTGTTGTCAGTATATAAAATATAATTATTTAATTACTTTATGCATTCATTCATTGCTTGACTAACAATTGAGATGTTTCACTGCATTTAGCAATATAAATGTATTCATGCATAACTATGTCATATGACAAAACAAATTACATTTAGCTTTTTTTATTAAAATATATTATTTATATATATTTAGTATTTAAAAAGTAGTATAATTAAGTATTGGTCAGCATTTAATATTATTATTTTGTTTAAGTTTTGGGGTGGGCTAACAATGCAATTCATTCTGAGGTAACATTAATTTTTAAGGAGTGATACTTACATTTTTCGAGTATAAAATCAACAGTTTTCTCCAAAGGAGAGATCTTCGAGCAACGGCCCGTCTCCTTTGTGCAGACATTACAAACCCCGAGGAAAACTGTTCTAGGTTGTGCTGTCGAGTTACTGATGTTATGAAGTGTTAGTGCACCTGTCGCTCATATCATTTAAACTTATAAACTTATTACATACAAGATCATGGAAAAATACCATAGTTGTATCTAACAATCATAATGACAAAACAGAAAACATAAAGATCATTGGTTTGTGTCCATCATATGATATTTATACACAGGAAAAAAAGAACAATAACAAGGCTAAATATCTTTAAATAGTTCCTAATAATACATGCATAAATGTTTTTTTGTTGTTGTTATAAGTCTGAGGGATGAAATGAGAGGTAAATTCATCAAGAAAAGAGGAAAACTTAAAGGAGAAACTTTTTGGGTATAAAATAAAGAAATTAACAACATATTCAAGAGATGATGATTTTGGGGTTTCTTAATAAAAAATGATCATTATGAGGATAAAACTGTGGGTCACATTAGTAGGGTTTAAAATATAACAACTTAAAATAACCCTAAATGTATTCTCAAAATAAATGGGCTTCTTCAACAATACTACCACAAATGAGCACGTTTCATCAATATCAAGATATTTATAGATAGATGAATTAAACGTGTCGTTCATATATTTTAAGTTGTTGCGCTTGTGATAACGCGTCGTAGGTCACATGATAACGTCAACATGGCAGATGTCCGGATCGCATTCATACTCAACGAGATTTGGCTATAAAGTACCTACTCTTTTAGCGCTCGTTAAGTAAGTACCAGAGCCGTTAAAAAACAGAGTTGCGACACTATAGGAACACTGGAATGCGGAAGTAACGCATGTCGTGGAGCGGCCAATAGTTCCAAACACTGATAGTTCCAGCATTGAACCCCATTAATTTTCAGTGTTTCCGAAGTACACTCGCTGGTAAATTAACGAAATTACAGTATTTTTTTTACTTTTACACACATTAGCCGACCTCTCGTGAATCTAGTCAGTAGTTATATTTTATGTAGCCAGTTTTAGTTAATGTTTATTGGAAGATAATAGGTTAATTGCATCTATAGCTTACGTGACCAACACGTCACTAACGTTAGCTAACTTACGGTAACCTGATGTATATAATATTATTAACAATAATATTTTATATATATATATATATATATATATATATATATATATGTAATATTATACACACACGCACACACACAATTCATTTATTTAAATGGGTTAGGGTTATGTGTGTATAAATGCATATATGTCAAAATGTGTGTTTGTGTAATACATATACATAAATACACATGCATTCATATATATATATATATATATATACATACATGCATGCATGCATATATATATATATATATATAATATATATACATACATATATATATATACATGTGTACTGTTCACAGTACGTATGTATTTGTGTGTGTTTTCTGATTAATGGTTTAGTCTATGATTATGGTAGGATGAAGGGGTACATTAGCCATACTGAAATGAATCCCGTTAATAGTTATGGATTGTATGTTAAAAACATACATGTTATGGATCGTATTTAGGAACATAGTTAATTCACTCATTAACTATCTCTCCGGTTTCATTTTATGGAGTTAATATTTACCGAGCATTGCTGCAAATATAGTCGTTACTTTCTACGTTATGGGAGCAGCCCATTTCCCTCCTAAATCATTCAATTGTACATGCACAGCGTAATTATTTATATTTTATGTTGGTTGGAATTCTGAACGGACCGCCACTGCAGACCTCTTTGCGTGATCACGAAGGTAGGCTAATGGCTAAATCGGAATTTATCAGCAAGATCACGGGAATCAATAACCTAATACAGCGTAGTTGTGCTAAAATAAATATCACGAGACGTCCATCATCAGATGAATGACATGGAAAAGTTAAGTTAGAGCCGCTAAAGCCAGTGCTACTACCCATGCGAACATGAACACTAAGCTTTTCCCTCCAAAAAAAAAAAAAAGCCTAAAACTTATCTAAGTAATATACAGTATTTCGTTGTCACCCTGCCTCTCCAAATGCAAAACTGACATTAACAAACTGCAATAATGCAGTAACAACTGAAAAAGTACTTTGGTGTGTGTTTTATTTTATATTTACCGTTTAATAATGCAATCGCTGCTGTCTATCCACAGAAGAACATGACAGCCAGCGTATGTTTTGGAACTATTGGGGCTTACATGAACCACATGACGGCCATCGCGGCGACATCAAAGCGTGTCACAACTCTTTCTCTCTATGGCTCTGGGGCCGTATTCACAAAGAATGTTAAGGCTAAAAGTAGCTCCTAACTGGCGAATTTAGGAGCAACTCCTAAAAATAATGGGCGTGTCACTCCTAACTTTAGCACTCCTAATTTTTTTCACGAAGAGTAATTCACGAAGCATTTTAGCCCTAAAAGTAGCACCTAAGTCTGGGACAGCTGAAAAGAAGTCGAGAGGAGTCCTAACTCACTAAGACCTATTCACAAAGGATTGTAGCGCACACCACCGCCTCTCGCAGTCGTCCGGGGTCCGCGACACAAGCGGGAATGCTGCATTGATCTGCAAACAAATCCTCTCCCATGTCTCACGCTTAGTTTTGCTTGATCTCCCAGTGCCGAATTTCACTTTTATTATGTTTTTTTTCCTAGCACCAACTGGGCCAGCAGCAGTAACTGATCCTGCGTCCAGTTGGGCTTTCTTTTCCGTTTTGCCGAGTGCATAATCCACCGTCATTCAACTATTACATTACTTCAATAGGAGCAACATTTCCTTGCTTTAAGTTTATTTTTCTATTTAGGCTAATATGATGTTAATTAACCAAGCAAGTGTTAATGCAAGTGTCGTTTTTCATTATTAGGCAAGTGGCGGTTTTCATTAGGGTATTAGGCTACCTTGATTTAATTTAATTTAATTCACGACTTTTCTCTCTCTCTCTCTCTCTCTCTCTCTCTCTCTAGAATTACACTTCACTGGGGCCTGCACAAACATGTCATTATATATGCATTTGGATGACTTTACTATTATTATTTAATGTAGGACACAGACATATTTAGATGTCGTAATTTCATGATTTGTTGCGTCTGTGTTATGTTCCGCATGATGGCTCTGTCATCTAACAACCAATCACCGTGATCATTGCGAGAAAGCTCGTGCATGAGAATTGACGTCATGCATAGCAACGAAGACTCACTCTTAGTTTAGGAGTTGTCATTTTTCCTTACTAAGAGTAGGCCTAGGTCTGAAAGGCGTTGTGAATAACTTTTAAGAGAAAACTCCTAGCTAAAATATTTTAGTGGGATTTAGGAGTACTCCTAGTGGTAAGATAAAATTATTTGTGAATACGGCCCCTGGTAAGTATTAATTGAAATTAAGTACACGCAGCCTGTGATTCTTCTTATTCTGTAGATTTTATTTAGCAGCTTGCAATCATTGTGCATTACCGCTATCTACTGGACTGAGGGAGTCAGTGATTCAAAACTTCGTCTAAGTGCCTCATTGTAAATTGTTGGCAGCTGAGTGTGTGTGAGAGCAGAGCGAATAATCAGCTGAGTGTGTGTGACAGGTGAACTGCATCAAGAGAAACGACTTCTGTTTTCTTATCTTTTACACACACACACGGACTGTGACTGAGGAATAATCACTTTAAAAGAGCAGTGACAGTGAAATTTGCTGCTTTATTGCAACGTGGAGTTGGATTATACAATGAATTAGGTAAGCCTTGTCAATTGATTTCGTCATTGATCTTTCAGGTCCTTAAATTTCCCTAGTATTACGTGAATAAGATTTTACTTCATTACCCATAAAGCTTGTGTTTGTTGAGTTTAAATGGACTTTTAAAAAGACTTCAAATCTTTAGTGGGGTCGTGAGGTGCATCATAACTGAATTTATGAGGAATGACACACACCAGTGAAACTGAGCGATTCACAACAGGGAGTCATTCGATGCAACTAGTGTTGATTGTGACAATTGATTTGTTTTTTTTCCCCTTATACTTTCGATTAAGCAAATAAAAAAAACACCTTTTTTATTGTAAAAGTTTTCCTGCCACTTCCATATCCTGACAATTTTGTGTTCCAAACAATATTTAAATTAAAAGCTATGAAAAACAGCAAATTTATTCCAAAATAAAATGGCAACATTGTGCAAAAAATGTTTTGACAAACATAGTATAAAACAAACAAAAGCACTAAAGTGTTAATGTAAGACTTCTTACCTTGTTTTTAACTCTTTCACATTACTTGACACTGCTCTGATAAACATGGCTTTATTTGCATTGTTTAAAGTTTTTAATGTTTTAACGTATCACTGCCCTTCCTGTGTATTAATGGGGTGTTTTCATGGCTGTTCTAGTAGAGGTGCTGTTTTAATTCGAGTGTTTTTTCCTGATGCTGTGAAGGGTGTAGTACCATTTTGCTATCATAAAGGCCTATTTATGTTCATGTCTCTTGTTTCTCTTATTGCTGATGTGACTGATAGATGTCAGTAAAGAGTCTAAAACCAATGTTAAAACCGTATTGTCTTGGAGTGTGCCATTTACATCTACAAAGGTTTTTTTTTAAAACAGAAGTTACATTACTGAATTGTTTTGAAAAAAGTGAATGTAAAGATCTAGTGAAACAGGCTACAATACTGAAATTTCTATTTATCAGTAGTGTTTGTAAGAAGTCAGTAGGTATATTAGCCTGTCATTATAGAATAGCTTATTCCAGTGGTTCTCAATCCTGGTCCTGGGGACCCACTACTCTGCACATTTTATGTCTCCTTTATCTGACACAGCCAGTTCAGTTAAGGCTACGTTCACACTGCAGGCTGAAACGACCCAATTCCGATTTTTTTGCCCCTATGCGACCTGTCTTATCTTTTCATGACAGTCTGAACGACACAGATCCGATCTTTTCAAATGCGACCCAGGCCACTTGGGTATGTGGTCCAAATCCGATATGTATCCGATCTTTTGTCCTGGCCCTGTTTCCATGCATTGCAGGCGGATTGCTCCTGCCTGATCGCTGATCGATTGCTCCTGTCTGCCTCGCTGCCTGCTGTGTGTTTGTTTGCTTCGAGGCTGTAAGCTTCGCCTGAGCCTCGTATTTCTTTATGTTTTGAGCCATCATTTACTATCTAGTTGTTTATACTACTAAATACAGCTTACCCAACATCTCAGATTAACCTTACATCTCTAGCTTCCGTTATTCTTAACACAGCACGCTAGTAACTCGCTAACGTTAGCCTGCTAACGCGCCACCCGTGCGCTCATTTATTTATTTATTTTCTCTCGCGCGCCCGCGCCTTTGAGTTCATAAAGTCCAGGTAAGTAAGAAATCAGTCAACAAACACGGTGAGTAATGTCTTCTTGTCCTGTTATTGTCACCTGTGTCACATGTCATATGTTTAGTATAGCCTTCTCCGATGGCAATATAGGATTTATATGTGATAAATGCAAGGAGACAGTCAGGCTGACGGAGAAGATTTCAGAACTAGAGACACGCATCCAAACTTTAATTGAGGATGGTAAGAATGCTAGATCTTTAGATAGTGTTTTGGATGCGCCTAGCATAGTGAACTCTTTACATGATTCGGTTCCGGCTGAAGTAGAGCCCGTGCAGCAGGGCAGATGGGTGACCGTGAGAGATCGTTCTAGTCGTGGATCAAAGAACCACTCTTCCGTTCCGATTCCCATAACAAACCGATTTGCCCCACTCAGTGAAACACCCACTGAGAATTCTGTTGATTGTGCCCTGGTAATTGGTGATTCGATCACACGGAACGTGAAAATAGAGACACCAGCCACCATAGTCACATGTTTGCCGGGAGCCAGAGCGCCTGACATCAAAGCAAATCTAAAAGTGCTGGCTAATGCTAATCGTAAATTCTCTAAGATCATTATTCATGTCGGCACTAATGATGTTCGACTCCGCCAGTCGGAGATCACCAAAATTAATATTAAAGAGGTGTGTGAACTCGCAAGTACGATGTCAGGCACTGTAATTTACTCTGGCCCCCTTCCTGTACGCAGGAGTGATGAGATAGTTAGCCGATTGGCCTCACTGAACGGTTGGCTGTCGAAGTGGTGTCCGCAGAATAATATAAAATTCATAGACAATTGGAAAAGTTTTTGGGGCAAGCCTGATCTGTTGAAAAGAGATGGTATCCATCCCTCCTGGGCTGGTGCTGCTCTTCTCTCTAGTAATTTGGCTCATAGTCTTAGAGATAAAACATGACAATCTGGGGCTCAGGTCAGGAAGCAGACAGACTGGCTAAACCGACCGTCTGCTAGCGGCCTCACGTCACCAAGGTCAGATAAATCCCATCACATAGAGTCTCTTTCACCTAGATGTCATCATATAGAGACTGTGTCTGTTCCCCGAATTTGGAACTCCAAAAAACGTCAGGTTAAAAATTTAATTGATGTTCAACAAATAAAAAACAGATATAATACAGATGAGCAAATGATAAAGCTTGGGTTGCTGAATATTCGATCCCTTACTTCAAAATCTCTCATAGTTAATGATATGATTTCAGATTATAATCTTGATATGCTGTGTTTGACAGAAACCTGGCTAAAACCAAACGATTACATTATTTTAAATGAGTCAACCCCACAAGATTACAGTTATAAACATGAACCTCGTCTGAAAGGCAAAGGGGGAGGTGTTGCTGTAATTTATAGTAATATTTTCAAAACCACTAAGAAATCTAGCTTTAAATATACTTCTTTTGAAGTATTGGTGCTTAATGTAAAAATCTATAGTGTAAACGATAAATCACATTTGAGAATTATGCTGGCTACTGTATACAGGCCACCAGGGCACCATAAAGATTTTATCAAAGAATTTGCGGACTTCCTATCAGAATTAGTATTGGCTGCAGATAAAGTACTAATTGTTGGTGATTTTAATATACATGTAGATAATGAAAAAGATGCATTTGGATTGGCATTTAAAGACATTGTAAACTCAATTGGAGTTAGACAACACGTGTCAGGACCTACTCATCGTCGTAATCATACTCTAGATCTAATATTATCACATGGAATAGATGTTGATACCGTTGAAATTCTGCAGCAGAGCGATGACATCTCAGATCATTATCTAGTCTCATGTAAATTACATTTAGCCAAGGCTGCAAAGCCGACTCTGTGTTATAAATACGTTAGACCTATAACTTCTGCCACTAAAGATTGCTTTATCAATAATCTTCCTAATCAGTTTCATCATCTCAGCATCCCGGATAGCTTAGAAGAACTTGATATTGCAACAGAAACGTTTAACTCTCTCTTTTCCAGCACTTTAGACGCAGTTGCTCCGTTGCGCTTAAAGAAGATTAAAGAAAATAGCCCAACGCCGTGGTACAGCGAGCACACCCGGGCCCTTAAGAGAGCAGCCAGAAAAATGGAGCGCAACTGGAAGAAAACTAAACTAGAGGTATTTCGGATTTCATGGAAAGAGAGCTCGATTGCTTACAGAGAGGCTTTAAAAGCTGCTAGATCTGCTTATTTTTCAACCCTATTAGAAGAAAATAAACATAATCCAAGGTATTTATTTGAAACAGTGGCTAAACTAACGAAAAAGAAAGCTTCAAGCTCAGAAGTGTCCAAGCAACACAGCAGTGATGACTTTATGAACTTCTTCACTTATAAGATTGATAATATCAGGGACAAAATTATAACTATGCAACCGTCTACCACAGTATCGCATCAGGAAGTGCATTGTAGTCTCCCTGAGGAAAAATTTGATTCATTTGTTGCTATAGGAGAGGAAGAATTCTGCAAACTCGTTAATTCATCTAAATCGACAACTTGTATGTTAGATCCTATACCGACTAAGCTACTGAAAGAGATGTTTCCAGAGGTCATATATCCTCTTCTTAATATCATTAATTCATCTTTGTCTCTAGGATACGTACCAAAAACCTTTAAACTGGCTATGATAAAACCGCTTGTTAAAAAAACACAACTTGATCCTACAGAATTAGTCAATTACAGGCCGATCTCGAATCTGCCTTTTCTGTCAAAGATATTAGAAAAAGCAGTATCTTCACAACTGTGTTCCTTTCTAGAAAGAAATGATATCTGCGAGGATTTTCAGTCCGGATTTAGACCGTACCATAGCACTGAGACCGCTCTCATTAGAGTCACAAATGATTTGCTCTTATCATCCGATCGTGGTTGTATCTCTCTATTAGTGTTACTCGATCTTAGTGCTGCATTTGACACAATTGACCACAACATTCTTTTAAATAGACTAGAAAACTATGTGGGCATTAGTGGAATTGCACTAGCATGGTTTAAATCATACTTATCTGACCGTTATCAGTTTGTAGCAGTAAATGAAGAGATGTCTTATCGATCACAAGTTCAGTATGGCGTACCACAAGGCTCAGTACTAGGACCGCTGCTGTTCACTCTGTACATGCTACCATTAGGAGATATCATTAGGAAACATGGAGTTAGCTTTCACTGTTATGCCGATGATACTCAGCTGTATATTTCTTCAAAACCCAACGAAACTTACCAATTCACAAAATTAACGGAATGCATAGCTGATATAAAAAATTGGATGACTAGTAATTTCCTACTACTAAATTCTGAAAAGACAGAGATTCTAATTATTGGACAAAAAACTTCCACACGTAATAACCCAGAATACTGTCTAACACTTGATGGCTGCTCTGTCAAGTCTTCGTCGTCGGTTAGGAACCTGGGTGTGCTCTTTGATACCAACCTTTCTTTTGAAAGCCACGTGTCTAGTATCTGTAAAACTGCATTTTTCCATCTTAAAAATATATCTAAAATACGCCATATGCTCTCATTGGGAAATGCGGAACAATTAGTCCATGCGTTCATGACCTCAAGGCTAGATTATTGTAATGCTCTACTGGGTGGTTGCCCTGCACGCTTAATAAATAAACTACAGCTAGTTCAAAACGCCGCAGCTCGAGTTCTTACCAGAACCAGGAAATATGACCATATTAGCCCGGTTCTGTCAACACTGCATTGGCTCCCTATTAAACATCGTATAAATTTTAAAATATTGTTGATTACCTACAAAGCACTAAATGGTTTAGCTCCGCAGTACTTGAGCGAGCTCTTAACGTATTATAGTCCTTCACGTCCATTGCGATCTCAAAATTCCGGTCAGTTGATAATACCTAGAATATCTAAATCGACTGCAGGCGGTAGATCCTTTTCCTATTTAGCACCAAAACTTTGGAACAGTCTTCCTACCATTGTCCGGGAAGCAGACACACTCTGTCAGTTCAAAGCTAGACTAAAAACACATCTCTTTGACCTAGCATACACATAACGCACTATAGACTTCTATAAATTCAATGTTAGGCTGCATAGATTAGGTCAGCCGGAACTGGGAACACTTCCGTTAAATCTTGATGTACTCGCTACATCATAAGAAGAATGGCATCTACGCTAATATTAGTGTCTTTGTTTATCCCGAGGTTTTCCCGCAGCCTGCCGGATCCAGGCCGTGTCCAGATCTGATGAAGGAGATCCGCCTGGACCCGATGACAATGCAGTGCTGAAGTGTCCACTATCCTCTCCCTATGGAGGATCCCTTTCCCACTCTACAGATAAAGCGTTGTGAATTCCGGCTCGCGTACCCCGAAGTGATAAAATAAAACAAAATTCTGTATCAAAATTTATAGGCAAGAAAAGTAGTTTGTTTAGGCTGGGTTGTATGAATTATAAACCTGCGCACATATTTTAAAAAGCACATAACTATAGAATCAATTCTGAATGAGCATGTGAACGCCGTCAGCGTTAATCACAGGTTCGCGTTTAAAAGTCTGATCATTTCGACGGAGGTGAATCAATCAAAGTTAACTTTAGCTTGAAATAACATTATTTAAGAACCGCTATAATGCCAAAACAATCTGTTACCTTAAATTATATGTTTATCTCTGTAAAGCTGCTTTGAAACAATCCATTGTTAAAAGCGCTATATAAATGAAGATGACTTGACTTGACTTGACTTTTGAAATGAGACTTCAATCTGAACGGCCAGGTCGCATGTATCCGACCCGTCACTAAACGAGCTCCACTGTTGAGATCCATGTTTAGCTACTTCCGCAAACAACAAGTGACGTCGTTGAACGTTGAGTACTCTTCTGCGCCTGCGGATCATTTCTGGGTCATGTCACATTCACACAGGAGATCACAAAAGGTCGCATTTAATTTGAAATGTGAACGGCCTTGCAAAAAAATCTAATTTTTAAAAAAAATCGGAATTGAGCATTAAGCCCCTGCAGTGTGAACGAGGCCTTGGAGCTCTTTCCTAACAAGCTGATGATCTGATTCAGGTGTGTTAAATGAGGGAGATGTACAAACTGTGCAAAGCTGTGGGTCCCCAGGACCAGGATTGAGAACCACTGGCTTATTCTATAATGCATATTGCTTATCTAGAAATACTCTGGTACAGATAATACTCTCAGATACAGGGCAGCAAACGTCCAACAGCGTTTCATTGGGCTGGATCTGCATGATCATCACACCTATAGAAATGGCTTTTGTGTTTCTTACTGCATTTCTAAATGTTAATTAATGTTTTTTTTAAATGAGCTCCTTTTGCACAGATCTGTAGCATTTGTTCTGGTAATTGTTTGGGACTGAATGATTTTGTTCATTAGCGTTGCATGAGCCTTCCAGTGTATATTCACATCTTATACAGTCTCGTAAAACTGAAATGAAGTGGCATGGATAGTCAGCAGCAATGTGTGCCGTTTTATTTCACATTATAGAGAAATTGTTAATGTGCAGCAAGTTTGTGTGTAACCGGTTGTTGGGAAATGCAGCCTACCAGTTTGTTTCCATGGTGACGGTGAGTGCCTTTCTGTCCTGGAGCTCTTCAGAGGACAAGCGAACTTCTTCCCACACGCTATTAGAACACTTAACTCTCATTAAAATGTATGTATATAGTTCAGTATACATTTAGTTTAGTTGGTCTTATATGTTGATTATTTATAGTGTATGTTGTGTATACCTGTTGTTTGTCCAGCTGGCACTACTCCTATTTCTGTTTATCTTATGAATGCTTGTACTTACTTTGCACATTTGAGCTGGGAAACACAACTTCGTTCTGCTGTACACTATTGCTGTATAGTTGGAATGACAATATTCTCCTGCTGTCTGTCTGTGGCCTTTACTGTGAATCAGCAGATCGTCCCATCCTCCCTCTCTGATGTTGGTGTCACAGGTACTGTAGTTCATCCTAACCCAGGCTGATTTCAAGGTGTTTGAAGAGGTATCATTTATTCACAAAATATGAAACCACTGCTTGGCACTTGGGCAAAGGCTGGTCCCATTCTGAACCGGCTTGGAGCTGAAGTGAAACACGGGTGTGACGCTATCAGGGAGTATTTAACTTGTCATCACAAACCCTGAACAAGGGCACTGCACAACACTGTCATTTATTTTCAGTGGACCGTTGTGCTCTCACCATGTGGAGTATATCCCTCCATCCTCAGGCGCTTTCATACAGCCGCCATTTTGTAAGCGGCATTTATGAGCACATCTTTTATTGACTGTTATAAATTTAATTTCAGTTTGATATTTTAAATGTTTTAATTCACATACATAAAGATAGTTTAGGGTTAGTACACTGTTGTTAGTACACTGTACTTTTTGAATTGTGTTGAATTGTAATATAGACTGAATGCAGTGTTTTAAGGACATTGCTGTGTGTGTGGTTAATCAAACTCTGTTAGGCATCCTGGCTAATGCTGTCCTGGGAATGGTGTGAACTGAAATCGGTAAAAACAAAGTTAGTAAATGTTTTGCAAGTCCTTGGAATCCTATCAAAGGAAAAAAGTCTAGAGAAATGTGTGTTCGTTATTATATCTCCTTTGATTATAGTAATGTGGTTATGTATTGTGATTCTTTATTTTATCCTATTTATATGAAACTCCTCTTGTATACTGATCCTATAAACATTACAAATAGATTATGCAGATTGAGATTTGATGTGTAATGGGTATTTTACAGTCTCTTTTAGCAGCAGGCCTATGCCAGTGTTTTACCGGTCTTTAAGAGTTTTTGTATATTTCACACAGTTTTTTGGAATTATTATTATTATTATTATTATTATTATTATTATTTCTTTAATTTGGTGTATCATGTTAACTGTTCTGTTTCCTCTGTAGATCTAAAATGTAAATGGGTCTGATGTGAACTCTATCACTGAGATCGGATCGTTCATGTGGTGCTTTTATGTCCAACGATCTATTTACATCATCTCCTGTGAAGTTTAAACACCCGTGTTCCAAATATGCCCTATGTTGCTTTAATGAATTTACTTAGTTTGATGATTTTGTTCCAGAGGGATCCTCACGCAACCTTGATTGGAATGGGCACTGCATGTGTGTGATCTGTCTGATGATTTGTGTTTTTGCAGGAGCTGTTTAGGGATATAAAGGCCTCTGAGTGAGTCAGATTTCAGATACATAGGGTTGCCCCAAGTGTATTGACCGGTGAAGTTCAGGTGAGATCCATTCATCAATGTGCACCCTAAAGAACTCAAAGAATATGTTCACTGATGACCGCTTGTTAATGTCAATTTGTTAACTTGCCTATTTTGCCAACATAAGCATTTAAACCGCAAATTGCAAAGGATGAATTGATTGTCTGTTATAAGGGTTTCTCAGGACCTCCACATGCTCTTAAATGGAGTATTAGCAGTGATGCGGGATCCTCTGCATGGCTTCTGAAGCCCTCCTTCTGTGGAGACGTGGGACTTATTCTTCTTTTTATGCCCTCTTCTCTGCAATTAATGTTCTATTTAACCTGTCCTTTTGCACCTCATGCTGTTTTTCAGCTGTCTAGTTGTTTCAAAATCCTAAAGCTGACTTCCAGCACTAGCTGCACTCTGTTAAACTGGATTTACTGAGACCTGGATTACATATGTTTATATAAATACACGCATGCATGTATATATTTAAGAAATATATGCGCGTATATATATTTATATATAACAAATTTTCCTTAAATATATACATGCATGGGTGCATATAAGTATATGTATATATATCAGTGCTGTCAAACGATTAAAATATTTAATCGAGATTAATCGCATTAATGTCATAGTTAACTCGCGATAAATCGCACATTTTTATCTATTGTAAATGTCTCTTGATTTCTTTTTGTCCCATTATTTTTTTTCTCATTTTAATGCTCTTATCAACATGGAAAAGTGGATCGGCTTGCTTTGTGCAATTTTTTTTTTATTGAAAACAACATTGGCAAATACTGTTCAATTTCACACTAACATTCTCACTTGGAGCAAATAATGTGTGTGTGTGTGCTTGGCCATCATCAAGTCATTTCAGACTGGATGTGCTGCGATGATGATAGGTCAGTTTAGTAAACTTTCCATTCAGAATCTTATTGGCATCCATTTCGGCGTCTCGCGCTCACCATTTACTCAAAACGCAACGTTAACCAACTATTTGGCCGGCTCGCAAGCCCAAACAAGTGTGTGCGGCGTCGTGCCTCTTGTTTTGTTTATGGTCTAGCTAGGTCCGCTTGCGCTTTGGTCGACAAAGCAACAAAACGTCCTCGCGCGGCGCTAGCCATTGAAATGAATGGGTTTCATAGCGCAGGGCCGCGCATGCCACGTCCTGTTGCAAAAGCATGTGAAAAAAACTGCAAAGTTTGCTAGACGTTAATCGTTAATCGCGCGATAAAAAAATGTACGCCGTTAATAGTGCGTTTAACTGACAGCCCTAATATATATATATATATATATATATATATGTATATATGTGTGTATGTATATACAAAATAATTATACACAGTACAACCCTAATATTATGTAAACACTTTTTTTTGGATGCGATTAATCACGATTTATCGTTTCACAGCCCTACTATATGAATTGACTTGATTTATTTATTACATTGCCTGTTGTATTCCCTAATTTATGTATAGAAGAAAATGATTGACAAATGTCAATAAAAAAAAAATAAATGCTGGCTTAATTACACTAATTGTAAAAAAAAGAGCATTGCATTAACCGTACTTGCATTTCAATGCATTGTATTTTTAGGTCTTGCATTTTTATGGGCTGAAATTCAACATATCTCCAACTTAAACAAATGTTACTGTTGAGAGTGTGTGTACTTGTACAAGAATGCCATGTTCCTTCTCAGCAAGCATTCACTGCTAATCTTCAACTACATTAATACCTTTATTATTTATACTTTATAAAGCTGTATAAGTAATTTGCTTTGTACAACACCATAGTCCTGAAATTTCTGCCTGTGTATTTATGCCTTCACTTCACCCCATGTGTCCAATTTAAGACAAGTTTGTCTATTTTCACAATGGCCCTTTTGTATTTGTGCATTTTCCCATCTTTGTATTTATTTTATTCCTATTTCTTGTCTTTGCCTTTTTTTAAGCCTATAGTTTTTTTGGTTTATGATTTAATGTCTTTCATCCATCTTTCATTTATGCTCCTTACCTTATTAGCCATTATGCTGTTCTATGTCCCTGTCCCATTTACTATTTTATGCCCATTCCTATTTTTGTAAAACCGTTCTGTTTTGTATTGAAATGTACTGCATCAAATGTTTTGTCTTTACTGTTTGTGTATTTTGTATATTTATGCACTTGTTTTTATTCTCTGACTGCCTTCTGTATGTTAGCATTAGTGTCTGTCTTACTATGACCTTTTTCTGCTTTGTGATGTTTCTCTCTGCTCTTGTGCCCATTTGTATTTGTGCCTGATGCTGCTATTTCATTCAGTCTATTTGAATTCTTCCTCCCCCCGATGGGATGGCGATCGGGTTCACTGGGTACTTCATTCATTTTCATGAACTTCTGGAAATGTGGACAACTTTCTTTGTGTTCAACCGTTGGACTTGGGTGGGTGGGTTGGACTTGGGTGGGTGGGTGGGACTTGTGTTTGACTTGGGTGGGACTTATGTGGATCTTGGGTGGGTTGGACTTTTCCAGAGTTGATTACAACCCTCCTCCTCATCAGTCTATCAACTGCAGGTGCAAATCAAAGTCACTTAAGCTACAATATATAGAGATGTGTCTCCCACTCACAAACACAAAGTATTTTTTTCAGTGTTAATTTATTTATGTTGTACTAATTAAATTGTTCTATTTATGGTTTCGCCTCTTGTTTCATTTAAGATCAAGTTTGTCTTTGTCCCTTTTTTATTAACCCTTTCTATTTTATGACCCTTTTTGTCTGTCTTTGAATTCATGGTATATTTAGGTTTTTATTTTTATTGTTGCTTTTAATGTTTGTTTTAAGCAATTTTTATTATATACCTTTCACTTGTTTCTAACATTGTCTGTTTGCCTTTTATGCCATTATTTGCCCTTTCTTATATAGTAAAGCTTTGTATGGAAGTTGTAAACTTACTTGTCTTGTATTTTGTTACACTTGGTTTTGTTTGTTTTCATTTTAAAGTGTTTTTTTTTACTTGGTTTATGGTCCATATTTCTGTTTCCATGTTCTGTTTTTTAAAGCCTTTGTTAACCTTTTTTGTTTCTACCCTTTTATGATTGTACTTGTGCCCATATGCCACTTTGTGTAATTTGTAATACCCCATTTGTAAATCCTAACCCTTTTTTTAATTTCAAAATTACTTTAAGTGCTTGTCGGGTTTATAATCTGTTTTTGTTTATTTTGTGTTCCCATTACCCTGTGTTGGCTGGTCCCTCCAGCTGTTTAGACAGTCCAGTCTGATGTCCTTCCCACTCAGCATGAAGCTTCTCATTGATGTTGCTCCTCACACCTCCTCTACCCATGTTATCTATTCAATGCGGCCTGTGTCCGCTGGCTCCTTTCAGCCCTTTGGCTCATCCTTCATTGGCCGCCCCTTGCACCTTGGGTCTGCCTTTGGCTTCCAGATTACCAGCTCTGCCTAGGTGTTGATGCTCTGTCTTTATGCCAAGCCCCGAACTTAACGTTCACTCTGTCGACCTATCAGCTTCACCATGGGCAGTTACTGCCCTGCAGTGCAGTGGTCTTGCCTTAGGTCTTCACCTCTGCCCAGGTCCCCATCTCTAATGGCTCCATCTGAGTTGGTTGTCCCCCGGGTTCTGCCTGGCCCATTTACCAAAGGTCCCCCTATCCGTTTATCGACTGTACCTTGGCCCTACATCCTCCTTTACCTCTTTATTCATAATACTTTCAACTTTTTTTTGTGGTTTCACTTTGTACAGTTTTGCATTCCCGTTTAAGTTTACTTGTAACATCATGTTAATGTTTTGTATTTATGCTGTTGATTGACTTTTAATGTATTTTTGTAATAATGTTTAACAATTTGTATTGAGAAAAAGAAAATGTTAATTTAAATTTTTTTTTTTGATTTTTGAAAAGAGTCCCAGGGGTAGAGTCCCAGGGGTAGAGTCCCAGGGGTAGAGTCCCAGGGGTAGAGTCCCAGGGGTAGAGTCCCAGGGGTAGAGTCCCAGGGGTAGAGTCCCAGGGGTAGAGTCCCAGGGGTAGAGTCCCAGGGGTAGAGTCCCAGGGGTAGAGTCCCAGGGGTAGAGTCCCAGGGGTAGAGTTAGGGTTAGGGTTAGGGTTAGGGTTAGGGTTAGGGTTAGGTTAGGGTTAGGTTAGGTTAGGTTAGGGTTAGGTTAGGTTAGGGTTAGGGTTAGGGTTAGAGGGTTAGGGTTAGGTTAGGGTTAGGGTTAGGTAATAGGGTGAAATACGAATTTGAGCCCCCATACAATTGAGCCCCCAGGGCATTTCTCTGTGTTCCCGGGGTCCCACAGAGCTGAAACTCGGGCCATATACTAACTGGAGGGCGGGGAGTCTATTGCACACGGTTTGGTAGCTCTAGCGCCACCATGTGTCGATAAACAGTAGGTCAGCCGGCTAATGTTGGCCCCTACGGAGCTCAGGTTTTGTCCACAAACACATTAATGGGAGCAGGTTCACTCGAAGGGGCTCGGCCCCGCTCCTCTGGCTCGTTCGGTTTGGTTTTGGGGCACCAGTGAATCTTGGCACAATTGGCAGGTTGAATGAATCACATGTGATGTCACTCCATATATGATGCCGTAACTCTTGTGATGTGTCCATCACAGGAAGGTCAAAAAGGTCAAGGGCTTTTTCAATGATGCAGAGGTCAGTGAGAGGGTAGGTTTTGGGTAGGGGTCCGGTGGGCGGGGCTTGTTTTTAGCTGGCGTGAGAGGGTAGGTTTTGGGTAGGGGTCCGGTGGGCGGGGCTTGTTTTTAGTTGGCGTGAGAGGGTAGGTTTTGGGTAGGGGTCCGGTGGGCGGGGCTTGTTTTTAGCTGGCGTGAGAGGGTAGGTTTTGGGTAGGTGTTGTGTTTGCAAATGAATTCGCAACACATCTGATGTCGTACAGAGTGTGATGCCGTACCATATCTGATGTCGTACAGAGTGTGATGCCGTACCATATCTGATCCGTACCATATCTGATGTCGTACAGAGTTTGATGGCGTACCATATCTGATGTCGTACAGAGTGTGATGTCGTACCATATCTGATGTTGTACAGAGTTTGATGGCGTACCATATCTGATGTCGTACCATATCTGATGTTGTACAGAGTTTGATGGCGTACCATATCTGATGTCGTACAGAGTGTGATTTGGTACCATATCTGATGTCGTACAGAGTGTGATGTCGTACCATATCTGATGTCGTACAGAGTGTGATGCCGTACCACATCTGATCCGTACCATATCTGATGTAGTACAGAGTGTGATGTCGTACCATATCTGATGTCGTACAGAGTGTGATTTCGTACCACATTTGATGCCGTACCACTGGTGGTGTCGCGTCACTGTCTGTCTGTATGTAATAGGGTGAAATACGAATTTGAGCCCCCATACAATTGAGCCCCCAGGGCATTTCTCTGTGTTCCCGGGGTCCCACAGAGCTGAAACTCGGGCCATATACTAACTGGAGGGCGGGGAGTCTATTGCACACGGTTTGGTAGCTCTAGCGCCACCATGTGTCGATAAACAGTAGGTCAGCCGGCTAATGTTGGCCCCTACGGAGCTCAGGTTTTGTCCACAAACACATTAATGGGAGCAGGTTCACTCGAAGGGGCTCGGCCCCGCTCCTCTGGCTCGTTCGGTTTGGTTTTGAAGTACCAGTGAATCTTGGCACAATTGGCAGGTTGAATGAATCACATGTGATGTCACTCCATATATGATGCCGTAACTCTTGTGATGTGTCCATCATATTATTAAACTCTTCTTTTCTTTTCTTATTTTTAGATTCCAGATGACATCCTGAGACGTATCCTGCTTGAGGTCGTAAAAGAAGACGGAGATGTTGCTTTTAACAGACTGTCTTTGACGTGACGCGAATTCCGAGATGTTGTTTCAAACGAATCTTTTCGAAATGATTTGGGGGATGGAAAGAAAGGAGTCCTTGGTGGATTTTACAGCACCAAAGAATTTACAGGGTACTGCTCACACCATTGCACACGGTTTTGGTAGCTCTAGCGCCACCATGTGTTGATAAACAGTAGGTAATAGGGTGAAATACCAATTTGAGCCCCCATACAATTGAGCCCCCACGGCATTTCTCTGTGTTCCCGGGGTCCCACAGAGCTGAAACTCGGCCCATATACTAATTGGGGGGCGGGAGTCGAGACTTGTGTTTTTTGGAGGCGGGACTTGTGTTTTTTTGGAGGTGCGACTTGTCTTTTTGGTGTGAATTGTGTTTTTTTTGTGAACATATAGCTCCGCCCAGGAAGCAGTCAGCGCCAAAAGCTAGGTAGCATTCGAAAGGTCTTGGCGAGGCCTTTAAAATGACACCATACTTGTATCGTTAGGACCTTTGGGGGCGGAGCTATGGGACAAAATACATTTGTGTTTCAAAAAATTATCTCGGCCTAGGAAAGTCGAAACGACTCGTGGTTGGTGTCATTGGAAAGGTCTCTGCGAGTGCTTTCCAATGACACCTTGTTTGTGTCGCTGCGACCTTCCTAGGCCGAGATAATTTTTTGATACATGAATATATTTCGTCCAATAGCTCCGCCCAGGAAGCAGCCAGCGACATGAACTAGGTATCATTCGAAAGGGTTTTCTCAGACCTTTCCAACGAGACCACTGGGATGTCTCTGTGATGTGTGAGTCATGAGAGGTTGCTTCTCGACTTTGCAGTGTTTCGAACTGATGCCGTACCACATTTGATGCCGTACCACATTTGATGCCGTACCACATTTGATGCCGTACCACTGGTGGTGTCGCGTCACTGTCTGTCTGTATGTAATAGGGTGAAATACGAATTTGAGCCCCCATACAATTGAGCCCCCAGGGCATTTCTCTGTGTTCCCGGGGTCCCACAGAGCTGAAACTCGGGCCATATACTAACTGGAGGGCGGGGAGTCTATTGCACACGGTTTGGTAGCTCTAGCACCACCATGTGTCGATAAACAGTAGGTCAGCCGGCTAATGTTGGCCCCTACGGAGCTCAGGTTTTGTCCACAAACACATTAATGGGAGCAGGTTCACTCGAAGGGGCTCGGCCCCGCTCCTCTGGCTCGTTCGGTTTGGTTTTGGGGCACCAGTGAATCTTGGCACAATTGGCAGGTTGAATGAATCACATGTGATGTCACTCCATATATGATGCCGTAACTCTTGTGATGTGTCCATCACAGGAAGGTCAAAAAGGTCAAGGGCTTTTTCAATGATGCAGAGGTCAGTGAGAGGGTAGGTTTTGGGTAGGGGTCCGGTGGGCGGGGCTTGTTTTTAGCTGGCGTGAGAGGGTAGGTTTTGGGTAGGGGTCCGGTGGGCGGGGCTTGTTTTTAGCTGGCGTGAGAGGGTAGGTTTTGGGTAGGGGTCCGGTGGGCGGGGCTTGTTTTTAGCTGGCGTGAGAGGGTAGGTTTTGGGTAGGTGTTGTGTTTGCAAATGAATTCGCAACACATCTGATGTCGTACAGAGTGTGATGCCGTACCATATCTGATGTCGTACAGAGTGTGATGCCGTACCATATCTGATCCGTACCATATCTGATGTCGTACAGAGTTTGATGGCGTACCATATCTGATGTCGTACAGAGTGTGATGTCGTACCATATCTGATGTTGTACAGAGTTTGATGGCGTACCATATCTGATGTCGTACAGAGTGTGATGTCGTACCATATCTGATGTTGTACAGAGTTTGATGGCGTACCATATCTGATGTCGTACAGAGTGTGATTTGGTACCATATCTGATGTCGTACAGAGTGTGATGTCGTACCATATCTGATGTCGTACAGAGTGTGATGCCGTACCACATCTGATCCGTACCATATCTGATGTAGTACAGAGTGTGATGTCGTACCATATCTGATGTCGTACAGAGTGTGATTTCGTACCACATTTGATGCCGTACCACTGGTGGTGTCGCGTCACTGTCTGTCTGTATGTAATAGGGTGAAATACGAATTTGAGCCCCCATACAATTGAGCCCCCAGGGCATTTCTCTGTGTTCCCGGGGTCCCACAGAGCTGAAACTCGGGCCATATACTAACTGGAGGGCGGGGAGTCTATTGCACACGGTTTGGTAGCTCTAGCGCCACCATGTGTCGATAAACAGTAGGTCAGCCGGCTAATGTTGGCCCCTACGGAGCTCAGGTTTTGTCCACAAACACATTAATGGGAGCAGGTTCACTCGAAGGGGCTCGGCCCCGCTCCTCTGGCTCGTTCGGTTTGGTTTTGGGGTACCAGTGAATCTTGGCACAATTGGCAGGTTGAATGAATCACATGTGATGTCACTCCATATATGATGCCGTAACTCTTGTGATGTGTCCATCATATTATTAAACTCTTCTTTTCTTTTCTTATTTTTAGATTCCAGATGACATCCTGAGACGTATCCTGCTTGAGGTCGTAAAAGAAGACGGAGATGTTGCTTTTAACAGACTGTCTTTGACGTGACGCGAATTCCGAGATGTTGTTTCAAACGAATCTTTTCGAAATGATTTGGGGGATGGAAAGAAAGGAGTCCTTGGTGGATTTTACAGCACCAAAGAATTTACAGGGTACTGCTCACACCATTGCACACGGTTTTGGTAGCTCTAGCGCCACCATGTGTTGATAAACAGTAGGTAATAGGGTGAAATACCAATTTGAGCCCCCATACAATTGAGCCCCCACGGCATTTCTCTGTGTTCCCGGGGTCCCACAGAGCTGAAACTCGGCCCATATACTAATTGGGGGGCGGGAGTCGAGACTTGTGTTTTTTGGAGGCGGGACTTGTGTTTTTTTGGAGGTGCGACTTGTCTTTTTGGTGTGAATTGTGTTTTTTTTGTGAACATATAGCTCCGCCCAGGAAGCAGTCAGCGCCAAAAGCTAGGTAGCATTCGAAAGGTCTTGGCGAGGCCTTTAAAATGACACCATACTTGTATCGTTAGGACCTTTGGGGGCGGAGCTATGGGACAAAATACATTTGTGTTTCAAAAAATTATCTCGGCCTAGGAAAGTCGAAACGACTCGTGGTTGGTGTCATTGGAAAGGTCTCTGCGAGTGCTTTCCAATGACACCTTGTTTGTGTCGCTGCGACCTTCCTAGGCCGAGATAATTTTTTGATACATGAATATATTTCGTCCAATAGCTCCGCCCAGGAAGCAGCCAGCGACATGAACTAGGTATCATTCGAAAGGGTTTTCTCAGACCTTTCCAACGAGACCACTGGGATGTCTCTGTGATGTGTGAGTCATGAGAGGTTGCTTCTCGACTTTGCAGTGTTTCGAACTGATGCCGTACCACATTTGATGCCGTACCACATTTGATGCCGTACCACTGGTGGTGTCGCGTCACTGTCTGTCTGTATGTAATAGGGTGAAATACGAATTTGAGCCCCCATACAATTGAGCCCCCAGGGCATTTCTCTGTGTTCCCGGGGTCCCACAGAGCTGAAACTCGGGCCATATACTAACTGGAGGGCGGGGAGTCTATTGCACACGGTTTGGTAGCTCTAGCGCCACCATGTGTCGATAAACAGTAGGTCAGCCGGCTAATGTTGGCCCCTACGGAGCTCAGGTTTTGTCCACAAACACATTAATGGGAGCAGGTTCACTCGAAGGGGCTCGGCCCCGCTCCTCTGGCTCGTTCGGTTTGGTTTTGGGGCACCAGTGAATCTTGGCACAATTGGCAGGTTGAATGAATCACATGTGATGTCACTCCATATATGATGCCGTAACTCTTGTGATGTGTCCATCACAGGAAGGTCAAAAAGGTCAAGGGCTTTTTCAATGATGCAGAGGTCAGTGAGAGGGTAGGTTTTGGGTAGGGGTCCGGTGGGCGGGGCTTGTTTTTAGCTGGCGTGAGAGGGTAGGTTTTGGGTAGGGGTCCGGTGGGCGGGGCTTGTTTTTAGCTGGCGTGAGAGGGTAGGTTTTGGGTAGGGGTCCGGTGGGCGGGGCTTGTTTTTAGCTGGCGTGAGAGGGTAGGTTTTGGGTAGGTGTTGTGTTTGCAAATGAATTCGCAACACATCTGATGTCGTACAGAGTGTGATGCCGTACCATATCTGATGTCGTACAGAGTGTGATGCCGTACCATATCTGATCCGTACCATATCTGATGTCGTACAGAGTTTGATGGCGTACCATATCTGATGTCGTACAGAGTGTGATGTCGTACCATATCTGATGTTGTACAGAGTTTGGTTAGGGTTAGGGTTAGGGTTAGGGTTAGGGTTAGGGTTAGGGTTAGGGTTAGGGTTAGGTAATAGGGTGAAATACGAATTTGAGCCCCCATACAATTGAGCCCCCAGGGCATTTCTCTGTGTTCCCGGGGTCCCACAGAGCTGAAACTCGGGCCATATACTAACTGGAGGGCGGGGAGTCTATTGCACACGGTTTGGTAGCTCTAGCGCCACCATGTGTCGATAAACAGTAGGTCAGCCGGCTAATGTTGGCCCCTACGGAGCTCAGGTTTTGTCCACAAACACATTAATGGGAGCAGGTTCACTCGAAGGGGCTCGGCCCCGCTCCTCTGGCTCGTTCGGTTTGGTTTTGGGGCACCAGTGAATCTTGGCACAATTGGCAGGTTGAATGAATCACATGTGATGTCACTCCATATATGATGCCGTAACTCTTGTGATGTGTCCATCACAGGAAGGTCAAAAAGGTCAAGGGCTTTTTCAATGATGCAGAGGTCAGTGAGAGGGTAGGTTTTGGGTAGGGGTCCGGTGGGCGGGGCTTGTTTTTAGCTGGCGTGAGAGGGTAGGTTTTGGGTAGGGGTCCGGTGGGCGGGGCTTGTTTTTAGCTGGCGTGAGAGGGTAGGTTTTGGGTAGGGGTCCGGTGGGCGGGGCTTGTTTTTAGCTGGCGTGAGAGGGTAGGTTTTGGGTAGGTGTTGTGTTTGCAAATGAATTCGCAACACATCTGATGTCGTACAGAGTGTGATGCCGTACCATATCTGATGTCGTACAGAGTGTGATGCCGTACCATATCTGATCCGTACCATATCTGATGTCGTACAGAGTTTGATGGCGTACCATATCTGATGTCGTACAGAGTGTGATGTCGTACCATATCTGATGTTGTACAGAGTTTGATGGCGTACCATATCTGATGTCGTACAGAGTGTGATGTCGTACCATATCTGATGTTGTACAGAGTTTGATGGCGTACCATATCTGATGTCGTACAGAGTGTGATTTGGTACCATATCTGATGTCGTACAGAGTGTGATGTCGTACCATATCTGATGTCGTACAGAGTGTGATGCCGTACCACATCTGATCCGTACCATATCTGATGTAGTACAGAGTGTGATGTCGTACCATATCTGATGTCGTACAGAGTGTGATTTCGTACCACATTTGATGCCGTACCACTGGTGGTGTCGCGTCACTGTCTGTCTGTATGTAATAGGGTGAAATACGAATTTGAGCCCCCATACAATTGAGCCCCCAGGGCATTTCTCTGTGTTCCCGGGGTCCCACAGAGCTGAAACTCGGGCCATATACTAACTGGAGGGCGGGGAGTCTATTGCACACGGTTTGGTAGCTCTAGCGCCACCATGTGTCGATAAACAGTAGGTCAGCCGGCTAATGTTGGCCCCTACGGAGCTCAGGTTTTGTCCACAAACACATTAATGGGAGCAGGTTCACTCGAAGGGGCTCGGCCCCGCTCCTCTGGCTCGTTCGGTTTGGTTTTGGGGTACCAGTGAATCTTGGCACAATTGGCAGGTTGAATGAATCACATGTGATGTCACTCCATATATGATGCCGTAACTCTTGTGATGTGTCCATCATATTATTAAACTCTTCTTTTCTTTTCTTATTTTTAGATTCCAGATGACATCCTGAGACGTATCCTGCTTGAGGTCGTAAAAGAAGACGGAGATGTTGCTTTTAACAGACTGTCTTTGACGTGACGCGAATTCCGAGATGTTGTTTCAAACGAATCTTTTCGAAATGATTTGGGGGATGGAAAGGAAGGAGTCCTTGGTGGATTTTACAGCACCAAAGAATTCACAGGGTACTGCTCACACCATTGCACACGGTTTTGGTAGCTCTAGCGCCACCATGTGTTGATAAACAGTAGGTAATAGGGTGAAATACCAATTTGAGCCCCCATACAATTGAGCCCCCACGGCATTTCTCTGTGTTCCCGGGGTCCCACAGAGCTGAAACTCGGCCCATATACTAATTGGGGGGCGGGAGTCGAGACTTGTGTTTTTTGGAGGCGGGACTTGTGTTTTTTTGGAGGTGCGACTTGTCTTTTTGGTGTGAATTGTGTTTTTTTTGTGAACATATAGCTCCGCCCAGGAAGCAGTCAGCGCCAAAAGCTAGGTAGCATTCGAAAGGTCTTGGCGAGGCCTTTAAAATGACACCATACTTGTATCGTTAGGACCTTTGGGGGCGGAGCTATGGGACAAAATACATTTGTGTTTCAAAAAATTATCTCGGCCTAGGAAAGTCGAAACGACTCGTGGTTGGTGTCATTGGAAAGGTCTCTGCGAGTGCTTTCCAATGACACCTTGTTTGTGTCGCTGCGACCTTCCTAGGCCGAGATAATTTTTTGATACATGAATATATTTCGTCCAATAGCTCCGCCCAGGAAGCAGCCAGCGACATGAACTAGGTATCATTCGAAAGGGTTTTCTCAGACCTTTCCAACGAGACCACTGGGATGTCTCTGTGATGTGTGAGTCATGAGAGGTTGCTTCTCGACTTTGCAGTGTTTCGAACTGATGCCGTACCACATTTGATGCCGTACCACATTTGATGCCGTACCACATTTGATGCCGTACCACTGGTGGTGTCGCGTCACTGTCTGTCTGTATGTAATAGGGTGAAATACGAATTTGAGCCCCCATACAATTGAGCCCCCAGGGCATTTCTCTGTGTTCCCGGGGTCCCACAGAGCTGAAACTCGGGCCATATACTAACTGGAGGGCGGGGAGTCTATTGCACACGGTTTGGTAGCTCTAGCGCCACCATGTGTCGATAAACAGTAGGTCAGCCGGCTAATGTTGGCCCCTACGGAGCTCAGGTTTTGTCCACAAACACATTAATGGGAGCAGGTTCACTCGAAGGGGCTCGGCCCCGCTCCTCTGGCTCGTTCGGTTTGGTTTTGGGGTACCAGTGAATCTTGGCACAATTGGCAGGTTGAATGAATCACATGTGATGTCACTCCATATATGATGCCGTAACTCTTGTGATGTGTCCATCATATTATTAAACTCTTCTTTTCTTTTCTTATTTTTAGATTCCAGATGACATCCTGAGACGTATCCTGCTTGAGGTCGTAAAAGAAGACGGAGATGTTGCTTTTAACAGACTGTCTTTGACGTGACGCGAATTCCGAGATGTTGTTTCAAACGAATCTTTTCGAAATGATTTGGGGGATGGAAAGAAAGGAGTCCTTGGTGGATTTTACAGCACCAAAGAATTTACAGGGTACTGCTCACACCATTGCACACGGTTTTGGTAGCTCTAGCGCCACCATGTGTTGATAAACAGTAGGTAATAGGGTGAAATACCAATTTGAGCCCCCATACAATTGAGCCCCCACGGCATTTCTCTGTGTTCCCGGGGTCCCACAGAGCTGAAACTCGGCCCATATACTAATTGGGGGGCGGGAGTCGAGACTTGTGTTTTTTGGAGGCGGGACTTGTGTTTTTTTGGAGGTGCGACTTGTCTTTTTGGTGTGAATTGTGTTTTTTTTGTGAACATATAGCTCCGCCCAGGAAGCAGTCAGCGCCAAAAGCTAGGTAGCATTCGAAAGGTCTTGGCGAGGCCTTTAAAATGACACCATACTTGTATCGTTAGGACCTTTGGGGGCGGAGCTATGGGACAAAATACATTTGTGTTTCAAAAAATTATCTCGGCCTAGGAAAGTCGAAACGACTCGTGGTTGGTGTCATTGGAAAGGTCTCTGCGAGTGCTTTCCAATGACACCTTGTTTGTGTCGCTGCGACCTTCCTAGGCCGAGATAATTTTTTGATACATGAATATATTTCGTCCAATAGCTCCGCCCAGGAAGCAGCCAGCGACATGAACTAGGTATCATTCGAAAGGGTTTTCTCAGACCTTTCCAACGAGACCACTGGGATGTCTCTGTGATGTGTGAGTCATGAGAGGTTGCTTCTCGACTTTGCAGTGTTTCGAACTGATGCCGTACCACATTTGATGCCGTACCACATTTGATGCCGTACCACATTTGATGCCGTACCACTGGTGGTGTCGCGTCACTGTCTGTCTGTATGTAATAGGGTGAAATACGAATTTGAGCCCCCATACAATTGAGCCCCCAGGGCATTTCTCTGTGTTCCCGGGGTCCCACAGAGCTGAAACTCGGGCCATATACTAACTGGAGGGCGGGGAGTCTATTGCACACGGTTTGGTAGCTCTAGCGCCACCATGTGTCGATAAACAGTAGGTCAGCCGGCTAATGTTGGCCCCTACGGAGCTCAGGTTTTGTCCACAAACACATTAATGGGAGCAGGTTCACTCGAAGGGGCTCGGCCCCGCTCCTCTGGCTCGTTCGGTTTGGTTTTGGGGCACCAGTGAATCTTGGCACAATTGGCAGGTTGAATGAATCACATGTGATGTCACTCCATATATGATGCCGTAACTCTTGTGATGTGTCCATCACAGGAAGGTCAAAAAGGTCAAGGGCTTTTTCAATGATGCAGAGGTCAGTGAGAGGGTAGGTTTTGGGTAGGGGTCCGGTGGGCGGGGCTTGTTTTTAGCTGGCGTGAGAGGGTAGGTTTTGGGTAGGGGTCCGGTGGGCGGGGCTTGTTTTTAGTTGGCGTGAGAGGGTAGGTTTTGGGTAGGGGTCCGGTGGGCGGGGCTTGTTTTTAGCTGGCGTGAGAGGGTAGGTTTTGGGTAGGTGTTGTGTTTGCAAATGAATTCGCAACACATCTGATGTCGTACAGAGTGTGATGCCGTACCATATCTGATGTCGTACAGAGTGTGATGCCGTACCATATCTGATCCGTACCATATCTGATGTCGTACAGAGTTTGATGGCGTACCATATCTGATGTCGTACAGAGTGTGATGTCGTACCATATCTGATGTTGTACAGAGTTTGATGGCGTACCATATCTGATGTCGTACCATATCTGATGTTGTACAGAGTTTGATGGCGTACCATATCTGATGTCGTACAGAGTGTGATTTGGTACCATATCTGATGTCGTACAGAGTGTGATGTCGTACCATATCTGATGTCGTACAGAGTGTGATGCCGTACCACATCTGATCCGTACCATATCTGATGTAGTACAGAGTGTGATGTCGTACCATATCTGATGTCGTACAGAGTGTGATTTCGTACCACATTTGATGCCGTACCACTGGTGGTGTCGCGTCACTGTCTGTCTGTATGTAATAGGGTGAAATACGAATTTGAGCCCCCATACAATTGAGCCCCCAGGGCATTTCTCTGTGTTCCCGGGGTCCCACAGAGCTGAAACTCGGGCCATATACTAACTGGAGGGCGGGGAGTCTATTGCACACGGTTTGGTAGCTCTAGCGCCACCATGTGTCGATAAACAGTAGGTCAGCCGGCTAATGTTGGCCCCTACGGAGCTCAGGTTTTGTCCACAAACACATTAATGGGAGCAGGTTCACTCGAAGGGGCTCGGCCCCGCTCCTCTGGCTCGTTCGGTTTGGTTTTGAAGTACCAGTGAATCTTGGCACAATTGGCAGGTTGAATGAATCACATGTGATGTCACTCCATATATGATGCCGTAACTCTTGTGATGTGTCCATCATATTATTAAACTCTTCTTTTCTTTTCTTATTTTTAGATTCCAGATGACATCCTGAGACGTATCCTGCTTGAGGTCGTAAAAGAAGACGGAGATGTTGCTTTTAACAGACTGTCTTTGACGTGACGCGAATTCCGAGATGTTGTTTCAAACGAATCTTTTCGAAATGATTTGGGGGATGGAAAGAAAGGAGTCCTTGGTGGATTTTACAGCACCAAAGAATTTACAGGGTACTGCTCACACCATTGCACACGGTTTTGGTAGCTCTAGCGCCACCATGTGTTGATAAACAGTAGGTAATAGGGTGAAATACCAATTTGAGCCCCCATACAATTGAGCCCCCACGGCATTTCTCTGTGTTCCCGGGGTCCCACAGAGCTGAAACTCGGCCCATATACTAATTGGGGGGCGGGAGTCGAGACTTGTGTTTTTTGGAGGCGGGACTTGTGTTTTTTTGGAGGTGCGACTTGTCTTTTTGGTGTGAATTGTGTTTTTTTTGTGAACATATAGCTCCGCCCAGGAAGCAGTCAGCGCCAAAAGCTAGGTAGCATTCGAAAGGTCTTGGCGAGGCCTTTAAAATGACACCATACTTGTATCGTTAGGACCTTTGGGGGCGGAGCTATGGGACAAAATACATTTGTGTTTCAAAAAATTATCTCGGCCTAGGAAAGTCGAAACGACTCGTGGTTGGTGTCATTGGAAAGGTCTCTGCGAGTGCTTTCCAATGACACCTTGTTTGTGTCGCTGCGACCTTCCTAGGCCGAGATAATTTTTTGATACATGAATATATTTCGTCCAATAGCTCCGCCCAGGAAGCAGCCAGCGACATGAACTAGGTATCATTCGAAAGGGTTTTCTCAGACCTTTCCAACGAGACCACTGGGATGTCTCTGTGATGTGTGAGTCATGAGAGGTTGCTTCTCGACTTTGCAGTGTTTCGAACTGATGCCGTACCACATTTGATGCCGTACCACATTTGATGCCGTACCACATTTGATGCCGTACCACTGGTGGTGTCGCGTCACTGTCTGTCTGTATGTAATAGGGTGAAATACGAATTTGAGCCCCCATACAATTGAGCCCCCAGGGCATTTCTCTGTGTTCCCGGGGTCCCACAGAGCTGAAACTCGGGCCATATACTAACTGGAGGGCGGGGAGTCTATTGCACACGGTTTGGTAGCTCTAGCACCACCATGTGTCGATAAACAGTAGGTCAGCCGGCTAATGTTGGCCCCTACGGAGCTCAGGTTTTGTCCACAAACACATTAATGGGAGCAGGTTCACTCGAAGGGGCTCGGCCCCGCTCCTCTGGCTCGTTCGGTTTGGTTTTGGGGCACCAGTGAATCTTGGCACAATTGGCAGGTTGAATGAATCACATGTGATGTCACTCCATATATGATGCCGTAACTCTTGTGATGTGTCCATCACAGGAAGGTCAAAAAGGTCAAGGGCTTTTTCAATGATGCAGAGGTCAGTGAGAGGGTAGGTTTTGGGTAGGGGTCCGGTGGGCGGGGCTTGTTTTTAGCTGGCGTGAGAGGGTAGGTTTTGGGTAGGGGTCCGGTGGGCGGGGCTTGTTTTTAGCTGGCGTGAGAGGGTAGGTTTTGGGTAGGGGTCCGGTGGGCGGGGCTTGTTTTTAGCTGGCGTGAGAGGGTAGGTTTTGGGTAGGTGTTGTGTTTGCAAATGAATTCGCAACACATCTGATGTCGTACAGAGTGTGATGCCGTACCATATCTGATGTCGTACAGAGTGTGATGCCGTACCATATCTGATCCGTACCATATCTGATGTCGTACAGAGTTTGATGGCGTACCATATCTGATGTCGTACAGAGTGTGATGTCGTACCATATCTGATGTTGTACAGAGTTTGATGGCGTACCATATCTGATGTCGTACAGAGTGTGATGTCGTACCATATCTGATGTTGTACAGAGTTTGATGGCGTACCATATCTGATGTCGTACAGAGTGTGATTTGGTACCATATCTGATGTCGTACAGAGTGTGATGTCGTACCATATCTGATGTCGTACAGAGTGTGATGCCGTACCACATCTGATCCGTACCATATCTGATGTAGTACAGAGTGTGATGTCGTACCATATCTGATGTCGTACAGAGTGTGATTTCGTACCACATTTGATGCCGTACCACTGGTGGTGTCGCGTCACTGTCTGTCTGTATGTAATAGGGTGAAATACGAATTTGAGCCCCCATACAATTGAGCCCCCAGGGCATTTCTCTGTGTTCCCGGGGTCCCACAGAGCTGAAACTCGGGCCATATACTAACTGGAGGGCGGGGAGTCTATTGCACACGGTTTGGTAGCTCTAGCGCCACCATGTGTCGATAAACAGTAGGTCAGCCGGCTAATGTTGGCCCCTACGGAGCTCAGGTTTTGTCCACAAACACATTAATGGGAGCAGGTTCACTCGAAGGGGCTCGGCCCCGCTCCTCTGGCTCGTTCGGTTTGGTTTTGGGGTACCAGTGAATCTTGGCACAATTGGCAGGTTGAATGAATCACATGTGATGTCACTCCATATATGATGCCGTAACTCTTGTGATGTGTCCATCATATTATTAAACTCTTCTTTTCTTTTCTTATTTTTAGATTCCAGATGACATCCTGAGACGTATCCTGCTTGAGGTCGTAAAAGAAGACGGAGATGTTGCTTTTAACAGACTGTCTTTGACGTGACGCGAATTCCGAGATGTTGTTTCAAACGAATCTTTTCGAAATGATTTGGGGGATGGAAAGAAAGGAGTCCTTGGTGGATTTTACAGCACCAAAGAATTTACAGGGTACTGCTCACACCATTGCACACGGTTTTGGTAGCTCTAGCGCCACCATGTGTTGATAAACAGTAGGTAATAGGGTGAAATACCAATTTGAGCCCCCATACAATTGAGCCCCCACGGCATTTCTCTGTGTTCCCGGGGTCCCACAGAGCTGAAACTCGGCCCATATACTAATTGGGGGGCGGGAGTCGAGACTTGTGTTTTTTGGAGGCGGGACTTGTGTTTTTTTGGAGGTGCGACTTGTCTTTTTGGTGTGAATTGTGTTTTTTTTGTGAACATATAGCTCCGCCCAGGAAGCAGTCAGCGCCAAAAGCTAGGTAGCATTCGAAAGGTCTTGGCGAGGCCTTTAAAATGACACCATACTTGTATCGTTAGGACCTTTGGGGGCGGAGCTATGGGACAAAATACATTTGTGTTTCAAAAAATTATCTCGGCCTAGGAAAGTCGAAACGACTCGTGGTTGGTGTCATTGGAAAGGTCTCTGCGAGTGCTTTCCAATGACACCTTGTTTGTGTCGCTGCGACCTTCCTAGGCCGAGATAATTTTTTGATACATGAATATATTTCGTCCAATAGCTCCGCCCAGGAAGCAGCCAGCGACATGAACTAGGTATCATTCGAAAGGGTTTTCTCAGACCTTTCCAACGAGACCACTGGGATGTCTCTGTGATGTGTGAGTCATGAGAGGTTGCTTCTCGACTTTGCAGTGTTTCGAACTGATGCCGTACCACATTTGATGCCGTACCACATTTGATGCCGTACCACTGGTGGTGTCGCGTCACTGTCTGTCTGTATGTAATAGGGTGAAATACGAATTTGAGCCCCCATACAATTGAGCCCCCAGGGCATTTCTCTGTGTTCCCGGGGTCCCACAGAGCTGAAACTCGGGCCATATACTAACTGGAGGGCGGGGAGTCTATTGCACACGGTTTGGTAGCTCTAGCGCCACCATGTGTCGATAAACAGTAGGTCAGCCGGCTAATGTTGGCCCCTACGGAGCTCAGGTTTTGTCCACAAACACATTAATGGGAGCAGGTTCACTCGAAGGGGCTCGGCCCCGCTCCTCTGGCTCGTTCGGTTTGGTTTTGGGGCACCAGTGAATCTTGGCACAATTGGCAGGTTGAATGAATCACATGTGATGTCACTCCATATATGATGCCGTAACTCTTGTGATGTGTCCATCACAGGAAGGTCAAAAAGGTCAAGGGCTTTTTCAATGATGCAGAGGTCAGTGAGAGGGTAGGTTTTGGGTAGGGGTCCGGTGGGCGGGGCTTGTTTTTAGCTGGCGTGAGAGGGTAGGTTTTGGGTAGGGGTCCGGTGGGCGGGGCTTGTTTTTAGCTGGCGTGAGAGGGTAGGTTTTGGGTAGGGGTCCGGTGGGCGGGGCTTGTTTTTAGCTGGCGTGAGAGGGTAGGTTTTGGGTAGGTGTTGTGTTTGCAAATGAATTCGCAACACATCTGATGTCGTACAGAGTGTGATGCCGTACCATATCTGATGTCGTACAGAGTGTGATGCCGTACCATATCTGATCCGTACCATATCTGATGTCGTACAGAGTTTGATGGCGTACCATATCTGATGTCGTACAGAGTGTGATGTCGTACCATATCTGATGTTGTACAGAGTTTGGTTAGGGTTAGGGTTAGGGTTAGGGTTAGGGTTAGGGTTAGGGTTAGGGTTAGGTTAGGGTTAGGGTTAGGGTTAGGGTTAGGGTTAGGGTTAGGGTTAGGGTTAGGGTTAGGGTTAGGGTTAGGGTTAGGGTTAGGGTTAGGTTAGGGTTAGGGTTAGGGTTAGGGTTAGGTTAGGGTTAGGTTAGGTTAGGGTTAGGGTTAGGGTTAGGGTTAGGGTTAGGGTTAGGGTTAGGGTTAGGGTTAGGGTTAGGGTTAGGGTTAGGGTTAGGGTTAGGGTTAGGGTGAGGGTTAGGTTATAGGGATAAAAACGAAAAGTGCACCCCCCTGAAGTGCACCCCCTGAATTTGATTTCCCTATATCTCGAGTTCTATAGGTCCTAGAGAGCT
>CM060607.1:7500-80000 GCA_030578255.1 Tiaroga cobitis
CCAGAAGTTCATGAAAATGAATGAAGTACCCAGTGAACCCGATCGCCATCCCATCGGGGGGAGGAAGAATTCAAATAGACTGAATGAAATAGCAGCATCAGGCACAAATACAAATGGGCACAAGAGCAGAGAGAAACATCACAAAGCAGAAAAAGGTCATAGTAAGACAGACACTAATGCTAACATACAGAAGGCAGTCAGAGAATAAAAACAAGTGCATAAATATACAAAATACACAAACAGTAAAGACAAAACATTTGATGCAGTACATTTCAATACAAAACAGAACGGTTTTACAAAAATAGGAATGGGCATAAAATAGTAAATGGGACAGGGACATAGAACAGCATAATGGCTAATAAGGTAAGGAGCATAAATGAAAGATGGATGAAAGACATTAAATCATAAACCAAAAAAACTATAGGCTTAAAAAAAGGCAAAGACAAGAAATAGGAATAAAATAAATACAAAGATGGGAAAATGCACAAATACAAAAGGGCCATTGTGAAAATAGACAAACATGTCTTAAATTGGACACATGAGGTGAAGTGAAGGCATAAATACACAGGCAGAAATTTCAGGACTATGGTGTTGTACAAAGCAAATTACTTATACAGCTTTATAAAGTATAAATAATAAAGGTATTAATGTAGTTGAAGATTAGCAGTGAATGCTTGCTGAGAAGGAACATGGCATTCTTGTACAAGTACACACACTCTCAACAGTAACATTTGTTTAAGTTGGAGATATGTTGAATTTCAGCCCATAAAAATGCAAGACCTAAAAATACAATGCATTGAAATGCAAGTACGGTTAATGCAATGCTCTTTTTTTTACAATTAGTGTAATTAAGCCAGCATTTATTTTTTTTAAACACATTTGTCAATCATTTTCTTCTATACATAAATTAGGGAATACAACAGGCAATGTAATAAATAAATCAAGTCAATTCATATAGTAGGGCTGTGAAACGATAAATCGTGATTAATCGCATCCAAAAAAAAGTGTTTACATAATATTAGGGTTGTACTGTGTATAATTATTTTGTATATACATACACACATATATACATATATATATATTAGGGCTGTCAGTTAAACGCGCTATTAACGGCGTACATTTTTTTATCGTGCGATTAACAGTCTTTTTGGTCTAGCAAACTTTGCAGTTTTTTTTCACATGCTTTTGCAACAGGACGTGGCATGCGCGGCGCTGCGCTATGAAACCCATTCATTTCAATGGCTTGCGCCGCGCAAGGACGTTTTGTTGCTTTGTCGACCAAAGCGCAAGCGGACCTAGCTAGACCATAAACAAAACAAGAGGCACGACGCCGCACACACTTGTTTGGGCTTGCGAGCCGGCCAAATAGTTGGTTAACGTTGCGTTTTGAGTAAATGGTGAGCGCGAGACGCCGAAATGGATGCCAATAAGATTCTGAATGGAAAGTTTACTAAACTGACCTATCATCATCGCAGCACATCCAGTCTGAAATACCACTTGATGATGGCCAAGCACACACACACACATTATTTGCTCCAAGTGAGAATGTTAGTGTGAAATTGAACAGTATTTGCCAATGTTGTTTTCAATAAAAAAAAAATTGCACAAAGCAAGCCGATCCACTTTTCGGCAAGAAAAGTAGTTTGTTTAGGCTGGGTTGTATGAATTATAAACCTGCGCACATATTTTAAAAAGCACATAACTATAGAATCAATTCTGAATGAGCATGTGAACGCCGTCAGCGTTAATCACAGGTTCGCGTTTAAAAGTCTGATCATTTCGACGGAGGTGAATCAATCAAAGTTAACTTTAGCTGGAAATAACATTATTCAAGAACCGCTATAATGCCAAAACAATCTGTTACCTTAAATTATATGTTTATCTCTGTAAAGCTGCTTTGAAACAATCCATTGTTAAAAGCGCTATATAAATGAAGATGACTTGACTTGACTTGACTTTTCCATGTTGATAAGAGCATTAAAATGAGGGAAAAAAAAAAATGGGACAAAAAGAAATCAAGAGACATTTACAATAGATAAAAATGTGCGATTTATCGCGAGTTAACTATGACATTAATGCGATTAATCTCGATTAAATATTTTAATCGTTTGACAGCACTAATATATATACATATACTTATATGTACCCATGCATGTATATATTTAAGGAAAATTTGTTATATATAAATATATATATGCGCATATATTTCTTAAATATATACATGTATGCGTGTATTTATATAAACATATGTAATCCAGGTCTCAGTAAATCCAGTTTAACAGAGTGCAGCTAGTGCTGGAAGTCAGCTTTAGGACTCTGAAACAACTAGACAGCTGAAAACAGCATGAGGTGTAAAAGGACAGGTTAAATAGAACATTAATTGCAGAGAAGAGGGCATAAAAAGAAGAATAAGTCCCGCGTCTCCACAGAAGGAGGGCTTCAGAAGCCATGCAGAGGATCCCGCATCACTGCTAATACTCCATTTAAGAGCATGTGGAGGTCCTGAGAAACCCTTATAACAGACAATCAATTCATCCTTTGCAATTTGCGGTTTAAAAGCTTATGTTGGCAAAATAGGCAAGTTAACAAATTGACATTAACAAGCGGTCATCAGTGAACATATCATTCTTTAGTTCTTTAGGGTGCACATTGATGAACGGATCTCACCTGAACTTCACCGGTCAATACATTTGGGGCAACCCTATGTATCTGAAATCTGACTCACTCAGAGGCCTTTATATCCCTAAACAGCTCCTGCAAAAACACAAATCATCAGACAGATCACACACATGCAGTGCCCATTCCAATCAAGGTTGCGTGAGGATCCCTCTGGAACAAAATCATCAAACCAAGTAAATTCATTAAAGCAACATAGGGCATATTTGGAACATGCGTGTTTAAACTTCACAGGAGATGATGTAAATGGATCGTTGGACATAAAAGCACCACATGAACGATCCGATCTCAGTGATAGAGTTCAGATCAGACCCATTTACATCTCAGATCTACAGAGGAAACAGAACAGTTAACATGATACACCAAATTAAAGAAATAATAATAATAATAATAATAATTATAATTCCAAAAATCTGTGTGAAATATACAAAAACTCTTAAAGACCGGTAAAACACTGGTATAGGCCGGCTGCTAAAAGAGACTGTAAAATACCCATTACACATCAAATCTCAATCTGCATAATCTATTTGTAATGTTTATAGGATCAGTATACAAGAGGAGTTTTCATATAAATAGGATAAAATAAAGGATCACAATACATAACCACATTACTATGATCAAAGGAGACATAATAACGAACACACATTTCTCTTCTAGACTTTTTTCCTTTGATAGGATTCCAAGGACTTGCAAAACATTTACTAACTTTGTTTTTACCGATTTCAGTTCACACCATTCCCAGGACAGCATTAGCCAGGATGCCTAACAGAGTTTGATTAACCACACACACAGCAATGTCCTTAAAAAACACTGCATTCAGTCTATATTACAATTCAACACAATTCAAAAAGTACAGTGTACTAACAACAGTGTACTAACCCTAAACTATCTTTATGTATGTGAATTAAAACATTTAAAATATCAAACTGAAATTAAATTTATAACAGTCAATAAAAGATGTGCTCATAAATGCCGCTTACAAAATGGCGGCTGTATGAAAGCGCCTGAGGATGGAGGGATATACTCCACATGGTGAGAGCACAACGGTCCACTGAAAATAAATGACAGTGTTGTGCAGTGCCCTTGTTCAGGGTTTGTGATGACAAGTTAAATACTCCCTGATAGCGTCACACCCGTGTTTCACTTCAGCTCCAAGCCGGTTCAGAATGGGACCAGCCTTTGCCCAAGTGCCAAGCAGTGGTTTCATATTTTGTGAATAAATGATACCTCTTCAAACACCTTGAAATCAGCCTGGGTTAGGATGAACTACAGTACCTGTGACACCAACATCAGAGAAGGAGGACGGGACGATCTGCTGATTCACAGTGAAGGCCACAGACAGACAGCAGGAGAATATTGTCATTCCAACTATACAGCAATAGTGTACAGCAGAACGAAGTTGTGTTTCCCAGCTCAAATGTGCAAAGTAAGTACAAGCATTCATAAGATAAACAGAAATAGGAGTAGTGCCAGCTGGACAAACAACAGGTATACACAACATACACTATAAATAGACCAAATAACTAATCAACATATAAGACCAACTAAACTAAATGTATACTGAACTATATACATACATTTTAATGAGAGTTAAGTGTTCTAATAGCGTGTGGGAAGAAGTTCGCTTGTCCTCTGAAGAGCTCCAGGACAGAAAGGCACTCACCGTCACCATGGAAACAAACTGGTAGGCTGCATTTCCCAACAACCTGTTACACGTAAACTTGCTGCACATTAACAATTTCTCTATAATGTGAAATAAAACGGCACACATTGCTGCTGACTATCCATGCCACTTCATTTCAGTTTTACGAGACTGTATAAGATGTGAATATACACTGGAAGGCTCATGCAACGCTAATGAACAAAATCATTCAGTCCCAAACAATTACCAGAACAAATGCTACAGATCTGTGCAAAAGGAGCTCATTTAAAAAAACATTAATAAACATTTAGAAATGCAGTAAGAAACATAAAAGCCATTTCTATAGGGGTGATGATCATGCAGATCCAGCCCAATGAAACGCTGTTGGACGTTTGCTGCCCTGTATCTGAGAGTATTATCTGTACCAGAGTATTTCTAGATAAGCAATATGCATTATAGAACAAGCCAGTGGTTCTCAATCCTGGTCCTGGGGACCCACAGCTCTGCACAGTTTGTACATCTGCCTCATTTAACACACCTGAATCAGATCATCAGCTCGTTATGAAAGAGCTCCAAGGCCTCGTTCACACTGCAGGGGCTTAATGCTCAATTCCGATTTTTTTTTTAAATTTGATTTTTTTGCAAGGCCGTTCACATTTCCAATTAAATGCGCCCTTTTGTGATCTCCTGTGTGAACGTGACATGACCCAGAAATGACCCGCATGCGCAGAAGAGTACTCAACTGTCAACGACGTCACTTGTTGTTTGCGGAAGTAGCTAAACATGGATCTCAACAGTGGAGCTCGTTTAGTGACGGGTCGGATACATGCGACCTGGCCGTTCAGATTGAAGTCTCATTTCAAAAGATCGGATACATATCGGATTTGGACCACATACCCAAGTGGCCTGGGTCGCATTTGAAAAAATCGGATCTGTGTCGTTCAGACTGTCATGAAAAGATAAGATACAGGTCACATAGGGGCAAAAAAAATCAGAATTGGGTCATTTCAGCCTGCAGTGTGAACGTAGCCTTAACTGAACTGGCTGTGTCAGATAAAGTGGGTCCCCAGGACCAGGATTGAGAACCACTGGAATAAGCTATTCTATAATGACAGGCTAATATACCTACGGACTTCTTACAAACACTACTGATAAATAGACATTTCAGCATTGTAGCCTGTTTCACTAGATCTTTACATTCACTTTTTTCAAAACAATTCAGTAATGTAACTTCTGTTTTAAAAAAAAACCTTTGTAGATCTAAATGGCACACTCCAAGACAATACGGTTTTAACATTGGTTTTAGACTCTTTACTGACATCTATCAGTCACATCAGCAATAAGAGAAACAAGAGACATGTTCATAAAAAGGCCTTTATGATAGCAAAATGGTACTACACCCTTCACAGCATCAGGAAAAAACACTCGAATTAAAACAGCACCTCTACTAGAACAACCATGAAAACACCCCATTAATACACAGGAAGGGCAGTGATACGGACTAAAATATTAAAGTTAAAACATTAAAAACTTTAAACAATGCAAATAAAGCCATGTTTATCAGAGCAGTGTCAAGTAATGTGAAAGAGTTAAAAACAAGGTAAGAAGTCTTACATTAACGCTTTTGTTTGTTTTATACTATGTTTGTAAAAACATTTTTTGCACAATGTTGCCATTTTATTATGGAATAAATTTGCTGTTTTTCATAGCTTTTAATTTGAATATTGTTTGGAACACAAAATTGTCAGGATATGGAAGTGGCAGGAAAACTTTTACAATAAAAAAGGTGTTTTTTTATTTGCTTAATCGAAAGTATAAGGGAAAAAAACCAAATCAATTGTCACAATCAACACTAGTTGCATCGAATGACTCCCTGTTGTGAATCGCTCAGTTTCACTGGTGTGTGTCATTCCTCATAAATTCAGTTATGATGCACCTCACGACCCCACTAAAGATTTAAAGTCTTTTTAAAAGTCCATTTAAACTCAACAAACACAAGCTTTATGGGTAATGAAGTAAAATTTTATTCACGTAATACTAGGGAAATTTAAGGATCTGAAAGATCAATGACGAAATCAATTGACAAGGCTTACCTAATTCGTTGTATAATCCAACTCCACGTTGCAATAAAGCAGCAAATTTCACTGTCACTGCTCTTTTAAAGTGATTATTCCTCAGTCACAGTCCGTGTGTGTGTGTGTAAAAGATAAGAAAACAGAAGTCGTTTCTCTTGATGCAGTTCACCTGTCACACACACTCAGCTAATTATTCGCTCTGCTCTCACACACACTCAGCTGCCAACAATTTACAATGAGGCACTTAGACGAAGTTTTGAATCACTGACTCCCTCAGTCCAGTAGATAGCGGTAATGCACAATGATTGCAAGCTGCTAAATAAAATCTACAGAAGAAGAAGAATCACAGGCTGCGTGTATTTAATTTCAATTAATACTTACCAGGGGCCGTATTCACAAATAATTTTATCTTACCACTAGGAGTACTCCTAAATCCCACTAAAATATTTTAGCTAGGAGTTTTCTCTTAAAAGTTATTCACAACGCCTTTCAGACCTAGGGCCCGTTCTTCGTACGTCGCTAACTCAGTTAGCTGGATTTGATTGTTGGCGATTTGGCATGATCTTGGATTGTTTGGTTCTTCGAAGCTCATCCTAGACTTGCTGTCATAGCAACAGGTGCGCAAGCTTGAACCTGCTCGCGAGCAGGCTTATTTCATGTAAACAGGATTAGATCGCGGCTTTATAAGCGGAGGTGATACGAGAAGTCTTTTAACGCAGCGCGATAGTGTACTTTTTGAGAGATATAATTTTTCTCATGACTCGTGAGGATGTCGTTTACATCAATTATTTTTTGGAAACGCACATTAAATGTTCGACTCGTCGGAGTAGGCCTTTAATAACAGCACAAACTGTGTGCATTGTCCTGATATTATTTGCGAGTGGCTCTTTCCTTTAAACTATGGGGATGCGGAGAACTTGATAAGTGCTGTCATTCACAAAGTTTACCCTGGCGCTCAAGCAGTTTTTAGGGTGTTTTTTGTGGCATTTCCAAGCCAGTTTAGACCCAAGGTTGTAGGATATAGCAGGGGTTTTTTTTACCAACGCAGGTATATTATACATTTTAATGAAGATCATGCAATCATGAACATGCCAATTAATATGACACAGAAATGTCCCCCAGGCTTCACTTAATGTGATTGGTCAATAGACTGCACACATGTACCCATCAAGCCCTCCATGAGGGGGATTTTGTGAACAGAAAGGGGGACCACAATGTAAATGTGCAGCCAAGTTACTATTACAATTCTTAATATTCCAGATTAGTAATATTAGGCCTATATCAAATTTAAAAAAAGGCAGTTGACAGACTAAAATCTCTAGATGGTGTGTGACTGTTCCATATCACAAATGTGGAAGCACAGAGATTCACATTTATGCACATTACTTGAAAATGGTAAGGAAACATATAAATATCAAGCTCACTGTATTACATACACAGTTACAATGCAGCTCTAGCTAGGACAAGGTCACACAATGAAATGAACTTTGGCCAACTAAAGGGAAGATTTCAGTGTCTGAAAAGCCTGAGGGTTGCACTTCACAGGGCCTGTGACATTACATGTGCCATATTACACAACATTTCCACCATCAGCAAAAACATGAAACATTTCAATAAATGTTTAATAAAAGACAAGACAAATATGCTTAGTTCTTTGATTTTTTATTTAAATTGTTCTTTGTAAAGAAAAGCCAGTGATCAAGTCATATTTTACCTGCAATAAGAGATACTATGCAAGGTCAGCAATAGTACCCTGTGTGAAATAATATATTAGCACTTACTCTGAAGTTCCTTTGAAGCAACTCTATCTCTAACTCTATAGTGCCAGTTTTTTTTCTTTAAGTTGTCCCCCCCAAAATACTCTATTTTCTAGGGGCAGGGGGGCTTGGGTTAAACCTGTCAACACAAGCCTTATGCAACAAAAAATAAAAGGAAAATTATACACTGCCCACCTCTGTATAACTGCTTTGTGCAGACTCTTCTGTAGGCCTTTCTGTAGATGTGGACTCCTGCAACACATATTGCATTCAGAAATAATAGGTACTCAAGTGTAAATTAAGTAAAGTTATTTAAAGATACTTTTTTCAAAAGACAGTCATCTGAGAGAGTTTCTTCACTGTCCTGTGCATTGGGGGGAGGGATGGGCATTAGAAAGTGTTGTACTTTCTTCCCTTTTGATGTAAAGTTTGGAAAAGTCCACTTACTGCACATGCTTCAGCCACTTGCTTGGGAACAGATAAAAGTGTTGGTGTTTAAAACTGCAAAAAAGAGGAAAACACAATTTCATTACAATGAAGTACACTGGGGGAAAATGTGATCAATAACTCATGGCAACATATTGTTTTTACATTAACTAGGCTACATGTAGTTTCACGCATGCACACTTTCACAAGTAAGCAATTCATCACTAGGCCTACTCAAGACTGGACCAGCCATTGGGATTATAGGCCTATAGTGCGGCAAAAAATTATTTTACAGTGTAAGATCATTTAAAGTTCATTTGCCAGTAATGAAGGAGTTGCTGCTACTGGTCCCTGCTGTGTGTCTGAGGAAGAGCTGAACCCAGGACGGGTCGGTTCACATTTAACCCAAGGGCCAGCTCTTCTGCCGGGGTATAATGTGGGGGTGCAGGACCACCACCTGTTTGTTTTTCTTTTCCTTTTTTTTTCTCAGCCTTTTTCTTGGTTGCTTTTATAAACAACCAACTATTTATTAACAGTGCCTTTTTAAAAGAGATTATAGTAGGCCTAGCCTATAGTACAAATTGCCATTATGTAGAATATTCTAGTACTTCACTTTTACTTGTTCCCATGTTCTAGTAGTGGGTGGTGACTGACATTACAATGAACAAAGTTATTAATTATTTAGAAATGATTAAAATAAAAATATATATATTGTAATGAGTGATAAAAACATCTAAATTGTCACTACAAACTTAATTAGCTACTTGTTGCCAGCCCTCTCTCCTGGCTTTTGCACATTTTAGGTGAAAACTTGTAATTAAGTTTTCAAATTCAGCATGTCCTTCAAGCAATAGCTCTTGCTCTGCTGCAGAGTAAAACTGAGCGCGCTCTTTGGACACGGTGAGCAGCCAATAGCAGCGTTGCTGATCAATGTTTCTACTATCGATACATATCCCCTTTTAACCCAGCGCATGCACGCGCAATTATCTCAGATAACTCAATCCAGCTATACTAATCATAAACAACAGGAGTGTTCGAAGAACCTAATTAGCCGGATCATGATTAGCACGATGATATCATCTTGGATGTCTCATTTGATCTCGGATGTTTTAAGCAACGTACGAAGAACGAGCCCCTAGGCCTACTCTTAGTAAGGAAAAATGACAACTCCTAAACTAAGAGTGAGTCTTCGCTGCTATGGATGACGTCAATTCTCATGCACGAGCTTCCTCGCAATGATCACGGTGATTGGTTGTTAGATGACAGAGCCATCATGCGGAACATAACACAAACGCAACAAATCATGGAATTACGACAAATTAAATATGTCTGTGTCCTACACTAAATAATAATAGTAAAGTCATCCAAATGCATATATAATGACATGTTTGTGCAGGCCCCAGTGAAGTGTAATTCTAGAGAGAGAGAGAGAGAGAGAGAGAGAGAGAAAAGTCGTGAATTAAATTAAATTAAATCAAGGTAGCCTAATACCCTAATGAAAACCGCCACTTGCCTAATAATGAAAAACGACACTTGCATTAACACTTGCTTGGTTAATTAACATCATATTAGCCTAAATAGAAAAATAAACTTAAAGCAAGGAAATGTTGCTCCTATTGAAGTAATGTAATAGTTGAATGACGGTGGATTATGCACTCGGCAAAACGGAAAAGAAAGCCCAACTGGACGCAGGATCAGTTACTGCTGCTGGCCCAGTTGGTGCTAGGAAAAATACATAATAAAAGGGAAATTCGGCACTGGGATATCAAGCAAAACTAAGCGTGAGACATGGGAGAGGATTTGTTTGCAGATCAATGCAGCATTCCCGCTTGTGTCGCGGACCCCGGACGACTGCGAGAGGCGGTGGTGTGCGCTACAATCCTTTGTGAATAGGTCTTAGTGAGTTAGGACTCCTCTCGACTTCTTTTCAGCTGTCCCAGACTTAGGTGCTACTTTTAGGGCTAAAATGCTTCGTGAATTACTCTTCGTGAAAAAATTAGGAGTGCTAAAGTTAGGAGTGACACGCCCATTATTTTTAGGAGTTGCTCCTAAATTCGCCAGTTAGGAGCTACTTTTAGCCTTAACATTCTTTGTGAATACGGCCCCAGAGCCATAGAGAGAAAGAGTTGCGACACGCTTTGATGTCGCCGCGATGGCCGTCATGTGGTTCATGTAAGCCCCAATAGTTCCAAAACATACGCTGGCCGTCATGTTCTTCTGTGGACAGACAGCAGCGATTGCATTATTAAACGGTAAATATAAAATAAAACACACACCAAAGTACTTTTTCAGTTGTTACTGCATTATTGCAGTTTGTTAATGTCAGTTTTGCATTTGGAGAGGCAGGGTGACAACGAAATACTGTATATTACTTAGATAAGTTTTAGGCTTTTTTTTTTTTTGGAGGGAAAAGCTTAGTGTTCATGTTCGCATGGGTAGTAGCACTGGCTTTAGCGGCTCTAACTTAACTTTGCCATGTCATTCATCTGATGATGGACGTCTCGTGATATTTATTTTAGCACAACTACGCTGTATTAGGTTATTGATTCCCGTGATCTTGCTGATAAATTCCGATTTAGCCATTAGCCTACCTTCGTGATCACGCAAAGAGGTCTGCAGTGGCGGTCCGTTCAGAATTCCAACCAACATAAAATATAAATAATTACGCTGTGCATGTACAATTGAATGATTTAGGAGGGAAATGGGCTGCTCCCAGTAAATATTAACTTCATAAAATGAAACCGGAGAGATAGTTAATGAGTGAATTAACTATGTTCCTAAATACGATCCATAACATGTATGTTTTTAACATACAATCCATAACTGTTAACGGGGTTCATTTCAGTATGGCTAATGTACCCCTTCATCCTACCATAATCATAGACTAAACCATTAATCAGAAAACACACACAAATACATACGTACTGTGTACAGTACACATGTATATATATATATGTATGTATATATATTATATATATATATATATATATATATATATATATATATATATATATATATATATATATATATATATATATGCATGCATGTATGTATATATATATATATATGAATGCATGTGTATTTATGTATATGTATTACACAAACACACATTTTGACATATATGCATTTATACACACATAACCCTAACCCATTTAAATAAATGAATTGTGTGTGTGCGTGTGTGTATAATATTACATATATATATATATATATATATATATATATATATATATATATATATAAAATAGTATTATTAATAATATTATATACATCAGGTTACCGTAAGTTAGCTAACGTTAGTGACGTGTTGGTCACGTAAGCTATAGCTGCAATTAACCTATTATCTTCCAATAAACATTAACTAAAACTGGCTACATAAAATATAACTACTGACTAGATTCACGAGAGGTCGGCTAATGTGTGTAAAAGTAAAAAAATACTGTAATTTCATTAATTTACCAGCGAGTGTACTTCGGAAACACTGAAAATGAATGGGGTTCAATGCTGGAACTATCAGTGTTTGGAACTATTGGCCGCTCCACGACATGCGTTACTTCCGCATTCCAGAGTTCCTATAGTGTCGCAACTCTGTTTTTCAACGGCTCTGGTACTTACTTAACGAGCGCTAAAAGAGTAGGTACTTTATAGCCAAATCTCGTTGAGTATGAATGCGATCCGGACATCTGCCATGTTGACGTTATCATGTGACCTACGACGCGTTATCACAAGCGCAACAACTTAGATTAATTAAACGTGTCGTTCATATATTTTATCTATAAATATCTTGATATTGATGAAACGTGCTCATTTGTGGTAGTATTGTTGAAGAAACAGCTGCCCATTTATTTTGAGAATACATTTAGGGTTATTTTAAGTTGTTATATTTTAAACCCTAATAATGTGACCCACAGTTTTATCCTCATAATGATAATTTTTTATTAAGAAACCCCAAAATCGTCATCTCTTGAATATGTTGTTAATTTCTTTATTTTATACCCAAAAAGTTTCTCCTTTAAGTTTTCCTCTTTTCTTGATGAATTTACCTCTCGTTTCTACGGAGCCCCTAAAGGGACGTGGTGGTGGAAAAAATTTTAGGATGGAAGAATTTTTTTTTTCAAATCTTTTGTGTTCCCCTGAGAAACTTTGCGTTCCCTCGCAAAACTTTTGCGTTCCCTTGCAAAGATATTTGCGTTCACACGCAAAATTTTTGCGTTCCCTCGCAAAGTTATTTGCGTTCCCACCCAAAAGTTTTGCGTTCCCTCGCAAAGATATTTGCGTTCCCACGCAAAACCTGTTGGCAGCTCGGACAGACACTTCCTGTTTAATGTCCCGCTGGCAGTGTTTCAGAGCTCCGTACGTTAATGAAGCGTTTCATAGTGTTTGAACTTGGATTTAAATTTAAAGAAATGCGGGTCAGTGCTTAACTCAAGGAGTTCAGTGAAGTTGGCAATACACATAGGCTATTCGAACTTCCCGGATCAATATTCTTGAGCTAAACGTTGTTAAAACACAAACGACACCTATTTACAATCACAGTAGACAACGAGCTACAACCCAATTCTCCTCAAAACGACCTTTATAATATAGGCTAAATGGATCTCTATGAGCAGGCGGCTGTCTCCGAAGGGACCATCTGCAAAGTGCAATATAACCCAAAAAAGACTACAGCATCAACTCATAGTCAAAAATATAAAAATAGTCATTAACTTCAATGTTACAAACCACCCAATTCAGTTTACACATCAATGGTAAACCCACTGGTCATACTGCACTGCTTTTGCACATTTTATATTATAAAAAAATATATTTAATAACTTTACTGTAACACACCAAATTTAGTTCACACATCATGCTCTAATGTTGGTTATACAACACTTAGTTTGGGAAGTAATTGCACATAAAAAATAAGTAGGCCTATTCTTTACACAAATTATATTGGTACTGTACGCAGCTAACATAGTTACAACCATAGCTTTTGCATTATTTGCTTACTGAATTGGATGGCATTACACTGTATAACGAAGTTACTGAATATTTTTTTCTAAAAATGGTATTATTGGTACTGAATTTGTGTGAAGCTACACAGTGAAGCTATTGAAGTATGTTAAATAATATAAAAAATGTACAGAAGGGTTTTGGGATTTGCACTTTGCAGACGGTCCCTTCTTCGGACTTGTCTCTCAATCGGCCGGTTAAAGACAAATTTATATTAAAGCTCGTTTTGTGGAGAATTGGGTTGTAGCTCGTTGTCTAGGTTACTGTGATTGTAAATAGGTGTACTGTGTGTTTTAACAACGTTTAGCTCAAGAATATTGATCCGGGAAGTTCAAATAGCCGATGTGTAGCCTATAGGCTATATTGCCAACTTCACTGAACTCCTTGAGTTAAGCACTGACCGCATTTCTTTATATTTGAGTCCAAGTTCAAGCACTATGAAACGCTTCATTAACGTACGGAGCTCTGAAACGCCAGCGGGACATTAAACAGGAAGTGTCTGTCCGAGCTCCCAACAGGTTTTGCGTGGGAACGCAAATATCTTTGCGAGGGAACGCAAAACTTTTGCGTGGGAACGCAAATAACTTTGCGAGGGAACGCAAACATTTTGCGTGGGAACGCAAATATCTTTGCGAGGGAACGCAAAAGTTTTGCGAGGGAATGCAAAGTTTCTCGGGGGAACGCAAAGGTTTTGCGAGGGAACGCAAAAGATTTGAAAAAAAAATATTCTCCCAGCCTAATTTTTTTCCACCACCACGTCCCTTTAGGGGCTCCGTACGTTTCATCCCTCAGACTTATAACAACAACAAAAAAACATTTATGCATGTATTATTAAGAACTATTTAAAGATATTTAGCCTTGTTATTGTTCTTTTTTTCCTGTGTATAAATATCATATTATGATGGACACAAACCAATGATCTTTATGTTTTCTGTTTTGTCATTATGATTGTTAGATACAACTATGGTATTTTTCCATGATCTTGTATGTAATAAGTTTATAAGTTTAAATGATATGAGCGACAGGTGCACTAACACTTCATAACATCAGTAACTCGACAGCACAACCTAGAACAGTTTTCCTCGGGGTTTGTAATGTCTGCACAAAGGAGACGGGCCGTTGCTCGAAGATCTCTCCTTTGGAGAAAACTGTTGATTTTATACTCGAAAAATGTAAGTATTACTCCTTAAAAATTAATGTTACCTCAGAATGAATTGCATTGTTAGCCCACCCCAAAACTTAAACAAAATAATAATATTAAATGCTGACCAATACTTAATTATATTACTTTTTAAATACTAAATATATATATATATATATATATATATATAAATAATATATTTTAATAAAAAAAGCTAAATGTAATTTGTTTTGTCATATGACATAGTTATGCATGAATACATTTATATTGCTAAATGCAGTGAAACATCTCAATTGTTAGTCAAGCAATGAATGAATGCATAAATTAATTAAATAATTATATTTTATATACTGACAACAATAAGAAACATGAATAAATGAGTAAAATAACAAATAAAAGTAACCATCACAATAAACAAATGCATATACAAGTCAACACATGAAACAAAGCTCTATTCAAACTACAACCATGTATTTACAGGCGCTGAACCCCAAATCCTACTGACATCTCAACACAGCGGTTCCCATTCTGTGGCTTTATTCTGATGAATTCACCAGAGGTGAGCCGTGCCTTCGTGCCGGAGCTTGTTGCTGCACTGCGCTTCACAATCTGAGGCAATAAGGGGAGATGGAGTGATGGAGGGTCTCTCTCATCCATGGCACCACTTCCAGGATTCAGTTCTGGGCTCCTCATCCTCAGATCCTACAAAAATGCACAAACATTATACAAAAGCAGTCATTTTAACAGCACAATGTCATTTGATTTATGTATTAAAAATAACAAATATGACCTTACTTTATATTTGAGTAAAATCCCAAAAAACTTTTTTTCCCAACAAATGCTGCCATCATCTTTCCTTGCAGGTCCTGCTCCACCACAAAAGCTCTGCAGCAAATGCACAGAAATCAAGAGTAATTTCTCCGTTTGAAATTACAATAATTCAAATAAACTACAACTTAAGATTTAATTTTATTTATTTATTTATTTCGAGCAATATATAATTAGACATGACAAGGCAATAAGAAGCATTTTGATTAATCTGTACAAGCCTTTAAATTCATCATACTTTCATCAACTTAAACAAATACTTCAATCTATTGCTCGAAACGGAGTGGGTAGAAGTCAAACTTATTTGAACCCACCCCGGTTACCATTAACAGGAAAAACAAAACAGAACAATGGTAGCTGCTTCCTTACACATTATCCTAACGCTCAATTACAATTTTGAGTATAAATACATATAAGAAAACATGAGAAAGGAAGAAGGGGAACCCCTTCTCCCTCACCAAAAGCAAAAAAATACCAAAAACAAAACAAAACAAAACACAACATATCCTAAATACACACCATATATGATCTTAGGTAACAATTATAATAATACCAACAATGGTAATCAAATACCTACAAGGTAAAATAAGACAGATTATGAATACATGTATACATCTATGATAATACCAACAATGGTAATCAGAATACCTACAGGGTCATATAAACAGACTATGAAAACATAAATACAAAACCACAAAATTAAACCATGCCGCCATGTATTGTGATAAGACCTTCCGTTTATAGAGAACTTTAAATTTATGAATGTTTTGGCTTTGTTTGAGTTCAAGCCCCAAACTATTCCATAGTTTAACCCCGCATACAGACACACAAAAACTTCTCCTAGTAGTTCTAATCACTGGTATTACAAAGTTCCCATAACTCCTCAACCTGTACGACTGCTCTCTCTGTGTAAATAACTTTTGTATGTTAGCAGGTAAAAGGTTGCAAAATGCTTTAAATAAATTTTTTACTGTATTGACTTTAACTAGGTCCTGTATTTTTAATAATTTAGATTTAAGAAAAAGTGGATTTGTGTGTTCAAGATAATTAACCTTGTGTATAGTACATATAGCACTTTTTTGTAAAATAAATAGTGATTGAATTAAGTTGTTATAGTTATTTCCCCATACTTCAACACAGTAAGTTAAGTACGGTAAAATTAGGGAACAATACAAGATACGTAGTGTATTCTCATCAAGTACCTGTTTGGCTTTATTTATTATCGCAAGGCTTTTGGAGACTTTGGTTTTTATGTGTCTGATGTGAGTTTTCCAAGTTAGTTTGTTGTCTATTATAACTCCTAAAAAATTTATTTCAGAGACATATTCAATTTGTATCCCATCTATCACAATCATCTTCTCCATTTTTTCCTTATGATTACCAAATAATATGGCTTTAGTTTTATCTAAGTTTAAAGACAATTTATTACTGTCCATCCATATTTTAATATTCCTTAATTCCGTGTTTACAACATTAATAACCTTATCATAATTGTCATCACAATAGAAAATGTTAGTATCATCTGCAAACAAAACCAACTTGAGTAATTTAGAAACATTAAGTATATCATTGATGTACAAGTTGAATAGTTTGAGGCCCAATACTGACCCTTGGGGGGCACCACAGGAAATTACACGACAATCAGAAAAGGACTCACCCATTTGCACATATTGCATTCTGTCACTTAAATAGCTTTTTACCCAATTTCCAGCCACCCCTCGTATCCCATACCTTTCTAGTTTTTTAAGTAATATTGCATGATTGATAGTGTCGAAGGCTTTCTTCAAATCAATGAATATTCCAATGGTAGATTTTTTATTGTCTAATGCATTTGATAATCCTTCTGTAGCATCAATTATAGCCATAGATGTAGATCTCTTGCTTCTAAATCCATATTGACTTTCATTTATCAGGTTATGTTTTTCAACAAATTTTTCTAATCGAGTATTAAATATCTTTTCTAGAATTTTTGAAAATTGAGGAAGCAATGAAATTGGTCTATAATTGGTAAACTTATGTTTATTTCCATTTTTGAATAGTGGAATAACTTTAGCAATTTTCATCTTCTTGGGAACACAACCATTTTGAAGTGACTGATTACAGATGTCCATTATAGGTGTTTTGATGTTGTTTATAACTTTTTTTTTAGTAATGCCATATTGACGGAATAACAGTCCATCGAGTAGTTATTTTTAGACTTTTGAACAATATCCATTATTTCTTCCTCACTAACTGCCGAAAGGAAGATGGTGTTTGAATTATTGTCAATTTTATCAATATTGTGCTCTATTTGTTCCTCAGGGATTCTTGATGCCAAGTCACGGCCGATGTTTAAAAAAAAATCATTAAAGCTATTAACTACCCTGTTCTTAGTACGATATTCACCATATGCATCAACAAAATAATATTCTGGATAAGTCGTTTTTTTTAAGCCTTTTTTTATGATGCTATTTAATACATCCCAAGTTCCTTTTATATTAGTTTTATTATCAATCAATACTTTCTTATAATAACATTTCTTGGCTATTCTTAATACATCCGTTAACTTATTTTTATACAACTTATATCTATTCTCTGCTTCTTTTGTTTTCAATTTAATGAATAATTTATAGAGATTATTTTTCTTTTTTTCTTTTTGCATGCATTTTGTAAACCTTTAGTCATCCAGGGACATTTGAAATATTTATTGAATTTACTGTAAACTGAAACAGGGCAATACTTGTCATGAATATGTGAATATTTCTAAAAAGTTATTATAGGCTTTATCTGTGTCGGTCTCTCCATAAACAGAACTCCAGTCTTGTACTCTCAGATCATCATTAAATGAATTAATTGCTTCTTGAGTTAATAATCTTTTGCAGCCTACATTACAGATTTCTTTTGTTTTAAAAACATTACAGTCATATATGACAAAAACGGGTAAATGATCCGTAATATCACAAATAAACAACCCATTAATTATATTATTTGTCAAGTTATTAGTAAAGATATTATCAATTAAGGTTGCACTATGTGATGTGATTCTACTGGGTTTCGTCATTGCTGGAAATAAGGACATGCAGTACATTCTTTCAATGAATTCATCGGTCAGTTTATGTTTATTTGGATTTGAGAGATCAATGTTAAAGTCCCCACAAATAAATAAGGGCTTATTAACTGTTGAAAACATGTTCTCCATTTCTCCATTAAAAGTATCGATACTTGACCCAGGTGATCTATAAACACAACTTATAATGATGTTTTTTTTCTTCTCACCATTATTGATTTCTATTGTTATACATTCCATTAAATTATCTCGTACAAATGACATATTGGTTAGAAGCGAATATTTTATAGTTTTGTGCACATATAGCGCGACCCTACCTCCAGTTTTATTTTGTCTATTCACGTAATGTAGATCATAATAATCCATTTCAAAATCAATTCCTTTCTCTTGATTGAACCAGGTTTCAGAAATCGCTATCACACTAAAGGGGAAAACAAAACTTTGTAGATATTCACTTATTGCATTAAAATTTGTATACAAACTTCTGCTATTGACATGAATAATAGTCAATTTATCCTCAGTGATGCAATTATTGCTGTACTGTTCATTTGTATAACAGTTACAGTTGTTGTTAATAGAAAAGAAATTGCTTTCAGGATCAATATCAGTCTCTGCATCATGTGTATTGTACTCAGTATATTCCATTGCACCCAAATCCAATTGACGAAGTTGTTCAATTCTCTGCAATAAGTCTGTCTCAATATAATTGTCCTTTTGACCACCAGTATGTGGCTCAGTGCTCATTGTGATAGTATTAGTCAGATATTACCTTAGTTGTTTCCAGATGTAACCGGTGGCTCGCGACACCAGTTATAAAAGCACTTGTCTGCGTTGTGTAGAAAGACACGGGACAACAGGCGGCGGTTTCACTGGATTTACTCTGTCTGATATACAAAACATAAAAGAGCAGTCTCTGAGTAAATCGCCCTTATTGCTCTATAAAACAAATGAGATGTACACTCAATCACCATGTGCTTTCCTCTCTACATATATAGGCCAAAGTCAAAATATAACTTAAATAGGGTAAAATGATCAAAATAACCACACAGATAAGTAAAATATCTCAATAGACATAAATTGCAGTGAAGATTTAGACACAAAAGCAACAATTAAAATAAAGATTAATTAAGATTGACAGGAGCCAAAAAATATCTCACCTCTTTAGTGCATTAACAATGCCAAGAGGAAGAGGAGGAGACAAAACAGGAAATTGTGTAGCTCATGATGACATCACAGCAATTAAAGGGGAAAACGCTCATTTCTCAGGCAAGTATACCAGATATATATGAAAATAAACCATTTTGTGTAAATTATAATAAACAATACATAAATTTCAACAGTACACTTTCTGTACCTGTTACACTCACCCCGCAGAATTTACACAAAATTCTTAGAGTATAACAAAAACAAAGAACACTGGTCACTCGAATTACATGGTCGACACTAAAAAAACAGTGAAGACTCCACATAGAAAGTTACCCAAATGAAAGGGATACAAATATGAGAAAGTTGGCCAAACTTCTATACATTTTGTAGGTATCACCAAAGTGCCCATTACACTTTGAAAAACTCAGACCAGATACATAAACAGGATTAATATACACAAAATACGTAAAATTACCCTTCGTATTACCCGAGACTGTGTAATACAATACACAAACCTATACATGAATAACAGTAGATACAGAATCCACACCAAGTAAGGTTTCGAGTTGTACCATTGACTCAATCAGCCTACGAACAGGTCTAAGTACTCTACCGAACCTGGTAGTGTAATGATCGTCAGAGTTTTCAACCACCATAGGATCAGGTGAACTGTTAGAAACAGGAACAGTAGGGGAAGAAGCACTAGCTACAGTGTCATGGTCAACAGGTAAGTCATCTTGTGCTTCAGAAACAGTTTGAGAAGAATGGGATGAAACCCAAGAAGCAGTACGATCCTCATCACAAACAGCTATGTGAGAAATGACAGACAGAGACTCTGCATGTGACAAATCATCAGTGACAGGAAATGTTGACTCAGCCACATCACATACAGATTGAGATGGTGTGGAACAAGGACCACCACTAGCACTTTCACCAACAGAAAAATCAGTTGAAGGCAAAGGGAGAAAGTTAACTGGCAACAATAGATTCCGATGTACCACTTTCTCATGACCAGATTTGTCACGGATCTTGTAAATGTGCAGGGAAGGTTTGGAGGCAACAACGGAATACATGGTGGGTTCCCATTTATCGGCAAGCTTCCGTTTACCTCTACAGGCTTTGTTGGCAATGAGAACATGATCACCAACTGACAGAGGCAATCCTTTGACTCTCTTATTGTACTGATCAGACTGATGTTTTTGTTCCGCAGTAGAGTTCTTTTGAGCCAGCGCCATAGCAGACTGTAGATCACTGACAAGAGATTGAACATAGTCACTGTAATCACAGATTGACTCATCACGAAGCACGCTTTGAAACATAAGGTCAACAGGTAATCTCGGCACCCTCCCGAACATCAGGTAAAAAGGGGCAAACCCAGTTGTTTCATGGGCAGTGCAGTTATACATGAATGTCATCGTTTGTACCAACTGTGGCCACTTTTGCTTAGATCTGGGTGGAAGCGATCTTAGCATGTTACCTAACGTTCTGTTGAACCTTTCAGTTCCACCATTCCCCATTGGATGGTACGGGGAAGTCCGTGACTTGTCAACGCCGGCAATATCAAGAAGCTCTGCTATCAGCTCACTCTCAAAATTTGCTCCCTGGTCCGAATGGATACGCTGGGGAAATCCATAGATGCAAAAGAAGCCATCCCACAGTTTCTTAGCAACACTTTTAGCACATTGATTCCGGCAAGGAAAAGCGTGAGCTAACTTGGTGAAATGATCTGTAATTACTAAGACATCCACAGATTTATTGTGCTTATCTTCAGCAGACCAGAAATCAATACAGACAAGCTCCAATGGGGCAGTGGTCTTGATGCTCTCCAAGGGCGCTCTTGCTGCTGGCTCTGGAGTTTTACTCAGGACACAACGAGTACAAGTCTTAACATAACCACGCACATCACGTTCCATTCCAGGCCAATAGAACCTCTGGCGTGCTAAAAACAGGGTACGGGGCTGACCTTGGTGACCGGCCAAATCATGAACACCAGAGAGTGCTTGCTGTTTCAGGGAGCCAGGGAGGACGAACTGAAACTTTTTGTGCTTAGTGAGCGGATCTTTGACAGCTCTATACAGGATGCCATGAAGCAAAAAGAGTTTTTCCCACTGCCTCAAAATCCTTAAAACCAGCAAATCCTCATTCGCACGCTCACGCCTGCTAGGTCTGCGCTTCCTGCTGACATAGAAAGCCACCCTCGAAATAACTGCGTCTTTGTGCTGCTGACACTGCAATTCGGACAATGAAAAGGCATGGATTACGTCTTGACAGTCAGGAATCAAAGAAGTCAAATGATCAGCCAGGAATGTTGCTCTGGATACAGCTCCTGAATCCCAATCATCACAAGAAGACAAAATAGACGACACATCCTCTGCAGTCACGGAAAAGTTTAACTCAGAGCTTAGATTGAGTTCAGTGTCAAGTGTCTGTGGCTGGCACGTGAGACGGAATGTCTTCTGTACAGAATCATCTCCAACACTGTGTACATACTTCAACAGTTCAGAGTAAGGCTCGGACAGAAGTCGCTGACTCACTGGGTTGACGAAAGGGTCACGACTGAGCGCATCCGCCACGACATTCAATCTTCCAGGAACGTACTTGATCTTAAAGTTGTACGGGGCAAGTTTTGAAACCCAGCGCTGCTCACATGCATCCAATTTAGGTTTCGTCAAGATGTACGTGAGCGGATTATTATCCGTCCACACGGTAAATTCATGACCTTTAAGCCAGTGACTGAATTTGTCACACACTGCCCACTTCAGGGCCAAGAATTCTAGTCTGTGTGCAGGGTAATTGGCTTGGCTGCGGCTCAAAGACTTGCTGGCGAAGGCTATAGGACGTGCTTTGTCCCCGCCACTCGGAACTTGAGAAAGTACTGCACCTAGGCCGTCCAACGATGCATCAGTGCAGAGAATAAAGGGACGCTCAAAGTCAGGATGTGCCAAGACCACGCTCTCAACAAGGGCTCTCTTTAACTCCTCGAAGGCGACATCACAAGCAGGAGTCCAATCCTGGGGAGACAACTCTCGGTAAGTGCCAGATCTGTTACGACTACCTGTGCCTTTTGCCAAACGTTTTTGACCGGCCGTCAAATTAAACAATGGCTTCGCGACACGCGTACAGCCAGGGATGAAGCTCTGGTAGTAAAGAACCATGCCCAGAAATTATCTTAGTTTCTTTGGTGAAGGTGTGACACTATCTTCTTTCATCAGGTCATTTTTCTGAAAGGCTGAAATGACCGCAACCTTGCCCTCATCTACAGAAACTCCAGATCCGCTGATCACATGGCCCAGAAATTTGATAGAGCGCCTGAGAAAGTGACACTTTTTCGGAGCCAACTTCAAATTACTAGATCTCAACCGTGAGAACACCACTTCCAAGCGTTTCAAGGCCTCTTGTTCAGAGTGAGCGAAAACCAGCAGATCATCAAGATAGCAAAGGAGGCTGGAAAAGTTGAGATCTCCAAATACGCTGAGCATCATGCGCATGAAAGATGCCGGACTGTTACACAGGCCCTGGGGAAGACGGTTGTATTCGTACAAGCCCATGGGCGTTGTAAATGCTGTGTAATGGCGATCAGATACATGGAGTGGGACGTTGTAAAATCCCGAAGTCAAATCAACAGAGCTGAAAAGAAGATTGCCACCTAGAGCAGCGAGGCAATCTGCCTGATGGGGCAAAGGATGAGCATCCTTGATTGTCTTTGCATTAAGCCAGCGAAAGTCCGTACAGACTCTGAGAGATCCATCCTTCTTCCATACCATTACCAAAGGAGACGCATACTCACTGACGGATTTGCTAATGATGCCCTTCTCTTCCATTTCAGAAAGTACCTCTCTCAACTTTTGGTAGTGGGCGGGAGGGGTTCGGCGATAAGGCAGGCGAAACGGACGCTCATCACTCAGATGAATTCGGTGTACAAAGTCTTTCACCTCTCCACAATCGAGTCGGTCTCTGGAGAAAACATCACGATAGGACACAACCAGACTCGCCAACTCCTCCTTCCATGACTTGGAGACCTCACACCCTTCGATGTCTATGTCCTCCAAACCATACTCATGCAGTAACCGCACAGGATCAACAGGTGGAATAGACTTGGGGAAAGCTGCATCAGAAACTTGAGGTCTGCACACATCTTGTGACACTGAAACATCCTCCACTGCCAAACAAGGAGACACATCAGCCAGCATAGCGTTACGTCGAAGAGTTATTGGAGACTGGGTGGGATTCAAGATCTTCATCGGCACCCATCGATCACCCCACATAGGAGTCACTACACGTCCAACAAGAACATGACGTGGCGCTGAACGTGACGTAGTGGGCTCGACGATGACGGAGCTTCCTGGGGAGACATTAGTGTTAGCTGGCAGTTTTCCCCAAACAAGGTGCTCACATCTGGGAAGTAAAGTAACCGCCCGACAAAGCCTAACTGTGCCGAGCTTAGCGGGCTGTTGAGGACCAGACCAACGAGAAACACCGCTCAAAAGCTCAAGAAATTCTTCACATTCAGGGTTGTTGTTTTGGCAGGAAATCAGATCCCAGTACTTCTTCTCGGCTTTAATCTTCTTAAGCACACATTTGATGACGTTACTGCCGATAATGAACTCATCCCTCTGTCCAGGCACTACCAAGGTTGGTACAATGAACTTGAACCCGTAGACTTCGATTTCCAGGTCATACGCGCACTTAGGCTGAGTAGTAAGGCCACCACAGCCCACTAGGACCACGTTACCAGGAATCATTGAGGGTTGAGGGAGAACTCCGTCAGCACGCAACTTGGATTCACCTTCCGTGCTCAGGGTACAAGCCATACTCCCAGAATCCAGCAAACCGTTCAGTACAGACTGGCCAACGACAGTTACAGGAGCATAAAAGAGTTCACTAGCTCCATCAATTTTTTGAGACCCCACATACAGCACGGTTTTGTCGGGTGGCAAAAATTTGCAACTATTTACAAAAATCTCTTGTGGGTCTGACTCATCTTTTAGGGGAAATACGCAACCGCCCATGTTATCCCCCTCTGCACATGGGCTACTTAGTTTAACTGGGTGGATGGAGAAGGAAGCTCAAGGCCCGTCGTCTTAGGACAATTGCTCTTAAAGTGTCCAGGTTTAAAGCAGTGACGACAAAGCCTCTGGCGCATACAATGAGTATGTGTAGTGTGCTCTTTAGATCGACATACTCTACATGCTGAGCTCAAATTGGGCTTGGGGTCTGAAGTTCTGACAGGACAGTTTGGGTTGGATGAGGACAGTGAGGCAGTGCAGAGAGATAAAACTTTATCCATCATGCCAACTAACTGCTGCATACTAGCGTCAGGAGTAAAAGGAGCAGCTTTGGGGTTCAGCTGACCAGTTAAACATGGTAATTGACTTGAGGAGAGTTCAGGCTGTTTGGGAGGACTGGGCACAGGATCGTCACAGACAGTCACAGTGTTCTGATGGCAAGCTGACACAGGCAATGAGCGTGCAGGTCTGGCAAAAGCTCTCTTCAGGTTCCTGTGATGACTATCCAGTCGCTCTTGAACTTCAGCAGCACTCCACTGTTCAGCAGGCTTGAACTGAAAAGACAAAGCAAGACCAGGATCTGGACAGTGTGAGATAAACATCATAACAGCTTCAGTAACAATATCCTCAACAGACTTGTTGCGTCTACGCAAACACTCATCAGCCACATCAATCGCCTTGTTCAACCTGATCCAGTAGTCCATTGGGCTCTCTTCCGTCCTAGGCAGGGTGTTATAAAAGTCGGCCATAGGCATGTTTGAATACATCAACTCACTGAAATTTTGCTTCAGTATGTCGAACACTGTGGTGGGGAGCACTGCAGCAGTCGGCCCTGGGAAGCTGCGCAAGGACACTTTGACTACATCCCTCGCTTTTCCAGCTAACCTGCTCAAAATGATATCAGAGGCAGTTTCATCAGTGCATTTCTTTCTGTTCATATAACTGTACATCATGTCTTCCCATTCATGCACAGTAAATGAATCACTTTGATCACCTCTAAAGAAAGGTGGAGGTGTAACATCGTGTTGGACAATGACGTTCAAATTAGAAGCATCAACACATTCACTTGAATGCTGCACATTTGACTTGGGCTGCAGTGGGCTGGGATGTTGCGTTAAATTGAGACTGGCTGAAATGCTCTCACCAATTTTCTGTGCCAAATCAGAAATAATACCTCCTAGAGACTCAGGGGTAATGACGTGATCAGCATTTGGGCGTGTAAAAGGGGTAGAGCAACCAGCTGGGCTCCCTGAAGTACCAATAGCTGAATCAGATACATGTACATGGTCAATTTCTGAATTAAAGAGTGCCCTCCCTCTTCCAAAACATTGAGGCGAAACTCCAGACATATTGTCAGGACGATTAAGTACAGCCCCAATACCCCTGCCTACTGGGAACATGGCACTACGCCGTTGTACAGGGCTAAAATCATCCTGACTGACAGTGTCCTCAAACATGACTCAGTTTGAATAGAAAACACAAAGAGAAATGTAATAACTGTTTCAAAAAATGGAAATAAAGACAATAAAATCACTCAACTAGTATTCAGATAAAAGCACTTTGCAGAAATACTCATGTAGACTCTCAAAACAGTTCAGTGTGACAATTCACGGAGGAGGAAAAAAAAAGTTTGTGACTAATGACGATCACAAAAACTCTGTCATTGAGCGTGCAGCAGCGCAAAGAACAGTCCAGTAACGTTACAGCGTTGCACGGAGAAAAACAGTATGTGACGATCACATCTGGCAGCAGCGCAAAGAACAGTCCAGTACAGCGTTACACGGAGAAAAAACAAAACAAAAAGTTCTTCATGTGATCACAAAAACATCCCCGTCATCGATGAGCGTCCAGCAGTGCGGGAAAAAAAAAATTCAACACATCAAAGCGCATGTACGGCGCATAGTCATTAATAAAAAACAAAACAGTTTTTTTTCATACCACTCAAAAGCAAGCGATCAACTCATACCATCCTACGTGAATCAGCAACAGATTGTCGAACGCTGAAGACGAGAAGAAACGAACTGCGGCCTCCGCGACCAGCGAGACACTCCTCCAGCGATCTACCACAGCACACCGTCGTCTGGTGAATCAGAAACTCCGGCTATCAGCAATCAACCGATCATGCGAAATCCGAAGGTTCACGGCACCACGTGTAACCGGTGGCTCGCGACACCAGTTATAAAAGCACTTGTCTGCGTTGTGTAGAAAGACACGGGACAACAGGCGGCGGTTTCACTGGATTTACTCTGTCTGATATACAAAACATAAAAGAGCAGTCTCTGAGTAAATCGCCCTTATTGCTCTATAAAACAAATGAGATGTACACTCAATCACCATGTGCTTTCCTCTCTACATATATAGGCCAAAGTCAAAATATAACTTAAATAGGGTAAAATGATCAAAATAACCACACAGATAAGTAAAATATCTCAATAGACATAAATTGCAGTGAAGATTTAGACACAAAAGCAACAATTAAAATAAAGATTAATTAAGATTGACAGGAGCCAAAAAATATCTCACCTCTTTAGTGCATTAACAATGCCAAGAGGAAGAGGAGGAGACAAAACAGGAAATTGTGTAGCTCATGATGACATCACAGCAATTAAAGGGGAAAACGCTCATTTCTCAGGCAAGTATACCAGATATATATGAAAATAAACCATTTTGTGTAAATTATAATAAACAATACATAAATTTCAACAGTACACTTTCTGTACCTGTTACACAGATGCCTGATGTGCATTATGATCATTGATACTTGTCCAACTCTTCCATGTTTTTTACTATGAGAATTTTCGCCTCCTCTGGAGACCCATTTGACTTGATGAAGATTTTTCCGTTTGTTACCCATGTGTGCTGGATTTTTTCCTGTTTCCTGAGGTATCTTGCTTTTCTGGCTATGTCTGCATTCTTTTTTGTTAAGTGTTCATTTATATATACATTCGTCCCTTTGAGTTTGCGGCCTTGTTTTAACAGGGCCGTCTTGTTTCTCCTGTTGACAAATCTCAAGATGACTGCCGGTCTATCGTTGTTGATCCTTCTCGGTAAAGGGTGGCAAGCTTCAATGCAATCCAAGTCCAGCTCAACTCCTTTGCTCTGGAGAAAGGCTGCCACTAGTTGCTCCACTGAGCGCACATCCCTCTCCCCCGACTCATCTCCGCGGCTACCGCGCGCGCGTACGAGCGCACATCCCTCTCCCCCGACTCATCTCCGCTCTCCGCGGCTACCGCGCGCGCGTACGAGCGTGGTTTGATAGAAATACCAGTGATGAGCAAGTCGTTCCTCCGGGAGTACTGCTCCAAGTCGTCAACCCTCCGTTCGAGGTCCACGATTCTTTTGTCCTTCTCAAGGTTTAGGAGGCGCAGCTGTTTAACCTCCTCTAGTAATTCCAGAAGGCGGCTCTGCTGCGTCTTCACTGTAATCATCTCATCAGTTAGGAAGTTGAGAGATTTTTTAATATCGTCGACTTCCTCTGTCTGCGCGTTCTTTTTTGGACCCATTCCGCTGAAGCGCCACCACCCGTGACAGTTGGTTTTGATTCCAGTCTCAACACGCTCACAAAACCTACTTAATTTGAAGTTAAATCGATGTTTCTCCTCTCACACTTCACAAACATCACTCACAGCGGCGATAGATTAATAGATTTTGTTATCCATTTCTGTAGTATACTCACTCAAAGCCTTTGATGACAGCATTCAGCATCATGAGCCTCTCTCCACCGGATACACACACGCGTGTTCTTCTGTCCCTGTAACATACAGACAAGATTCACATACAGACAAGATTCACATTCACATTACCTCTGTGATTTGTGAGCTCAACACTACATTTACATGCTGAGGTTGTAGCTGATGTGTTAACTTACTTTTTATCCAACTTAAATGTTCCCAAATTAATCAACAGTAATAAGGGACAAATAAAGTATATAACATGTTTAGTTACTTTATAGATTTGATAATTTACCTTATATTTACAGCACATTTGTCTAATGTAAACAGTGTTGACAACAGTGAATTATCCTACATAATAGCATACATCACTCAGATGTCTTATTCATGTTGTGATGTGCTCAGCTCATCTGCAATACTTAAACAATATTGTCCTTTCAGGTGTAAATAGACATTTTAAATAAGCGTGTTTAAGATGTATATGGTTATGTAAATCCACTTTAGAGACGTAACGTTACGTGTGCTTACTGGAGCTCCTCTGTTAGCTATACATAATAAAACATGTTTTCACAACTATACTATACTGCCTAACTCCTTTACACCTTCAACAGTTAAAACGTTTACTCTTAAGTAGTTTAACACATACGATTTAAACACAAGGAACTGTGTTTACTCACATTTGAAAACCCATTTGATGTTTGATAATGACGTATCCTCTCGCGTGGCCTCCTGGGATAGAAGAGTATCCATCGGACGAGCACTCAAAAATCTGGGCACAAGCAGTAAGCCCTCCGGGAACTTCTCACCTACTCTTTTATGAATACTGATGTTTCGAACGTACTTCTTCTTTCACGTACTGTTTTCTCCTACTATATAGTAGGAAAGTAGGCATATTCAAACGCACTATCAGTATACGTACGTCCGAATCTCGCAATAATTAGCACGTCACCCAGGTAATTCTCGCCTACTCTTTTATGATTCGTACATAATTTTCGCTCGCCTACTCTTTTTCCTGTACTATATAGTAGAGAAGTATGCGGTTTCGAACGCAGCCACTGACTCTGACTCCAGGCACAGTTATGTTGCTCTGTTGATGATCTTTTAATTTGTGCATGTGATGAACAAACATGTGTGACTGACAGTGGGGCTCTTTTAAAGCATCTGGCGAGAGAGGGCCACAAGGTCAGTGTGTCAAAAATGCAATTTGTGAAACAGGAAGTGACCTTTATAGGTCATGTCATAACGCCACACAGTAAGTCTGTATCTGGCAAAAGTGAAGAAATGAGTTGGCTGATGACAGCTCAATCACATTTATTTAAATTGCCAGTTAAGTTGAAAACCCGCCACAGGGTGTCTGGTAAGAGACTGGTCAGTAGATGTCCGATATTTGGGAATAACCCATTTATTCGTCACCACATCAACTCAGATAATAAAGCAGTTGTCCTCACTCAAGGTGTATAAGTAGGTGTGGTTTTTCTATAAAAACAGAAAATGTAGGCAAGTGTAAACATGATAATAACATTAAATGTTTTAAAACCGATACATGATGAGTATGAACAAAATACAGAAATTAGATTAATAAAGAAAGAAAAACAAACTTGCTATGTCATACATTAAATTAAACTCTAAACAGTTTTATCTGCGTCACATAGTTTGTCAGCGGTGCTCTGTCTGGGCTTGTTCCACGAACACGCATTAAGTTGTTTACAACTTCAGAATACCTCAATCGCAGTCTTTGACAATTGAAATGCACCAAACACCGATAAAATATACATAAATTACATCAATGTCAACAACTAAGCAGATATATAACATCCTATATATACAGCGGAACATCGTTCCAAAGACGTGACAATTCCTATAATTAACCTCAACGAGCTAATGCCCGTTATAACGGCAAACTAAATATTAAACAGGTCTAGGATTGCACATATGATTGCTAGAGATCAAATACAATACACTTACTTTGCATTTGGGACACTGCCACATTAGTTTAGGTACTATCACTTCAAATTCATCAAAGGGTTTAAGTATTTAATTGATGGCATTTATGTATGTAGGTTTCATATAAGATCGGAGTGATTATGTATATGTATTTATTTATATGTATTTGTCTTGTGTATTTTCCACTGTGTGTGATGGTATAGAATGGGGGTTTTTGTATGAGGATATTGTTCGACCCTGTTACCCTTTGATCACCGCGCACCCAAACTTATATATATAGGGGGCGGGCTGAAGGAACGAGAGAGAAAAAGGTGTGTGTGTATTGAGCAGAGGCGCGCGGCCGTACTGAGTGCTGCATGCGATTAGTGATTGTAAACTGAGTTCTCGTGGTGGTAGAGAAAAACAGAAAAAAGTAAAAGAAAGATCCCGACTGGAGAAAGGGACTGGATATGAGCGAAACGTGTTGAAGATTTTATTATTTACAAAACAAGTAATTTAGCTATATAAGAATACACAATTATTTCTTGTATGAGTTATTTCCTCTAAAATGACTCTGTCTAGGTGACTTTGAAAGCTGCAGGACCTTCTGTAAAAAGACCCTGAATGTCAATTCTATTTCAGTATGTCACATGGTACAAGACCTTCACCCAAAACCATCTATAAGTGTATGACCATTTTTGGAAGGGATCAATGGCATATATGTGAGGAGCTGAGGACTCTTCTGGAGTGATTACCCTGCAGGAGTCACTCAGCTTTGCTAGAGCGCTAGTGGGCCGGAGGGCCAGAGCGTCAGAGTGCCGTTCTATGGAACGGAACGGTGTTAGAAAATAAAGTCTAATTATTTCTGGCATCAAAGATCTCTGCGAAGTTATTTACAGAACAATTGAAACCACTTCAAACACTGTTTGTATTGGGAGGGAAATCAAACGCATTACCAAAGTGAGGACGCGTCAAAAGAACTTTCCCGGACGGCTGGCTGGATTTACTCATCGGAGTTTGGGGAGATTATTTCCCGGAGTTGGTGAGACTTTCTTTTTCGTGGATTACTATTTTTTGTGTTTGCTACATCACGGGACAATTTACCGGTGTTGTGCCGAATTTCGACCCCTGCCAAATTATTACCCCCCTAGCATTGGTAGGTTTAGGATTAGTTGTGGGGGAGGGGTAGGATTAGGGGCGGGGTTGGGATTAGGCAATCAGGTACTGACTTCAACGAGGGGGGTAATAATTTGGCAGGGGGGCGAAATTAGGCACAACACCGGCATCGGCCTTGGATTATTCACCCTCTCTCATTCGTCGTGGTAAAGAACAAAATATCTGCCGGTTAGTTTGGACTTTTAGGTTAACTTTAGGACTGGGGGTAAGAAGAAAAAGGACATTGAACTTTTGTGGATTTGTGTGGGGTATTAATGTGTGAAAATATAAAGCACCATACTGTAAGCATATATGGTTTATTGTTTGATGCATGTCTATTTTGATGCTGGTAAACCGAAGATACTGTTTTTTATTGGTTATAGGTTGTTAGCGTTAATCTGTTCAATCTTTCAGAAAGAACCCCTTGTACGTTTTAGTTAACACAGCCTTAGGTAAAAGATTGTTAGTTACACATTGACGCACAACACCCATGAAATGAACAAACTAAATGTTATTTACAACGGCAAAGTTCAGCGTTAGCGCTCCTACAGAATCAGCTCTCAACTTCACACTGAGCGCTGTGGGCGGGATGTTCGCATGCACGTAGATCAGCGAATGCTGATTGGCTGCTATGCTGTAGGCTGTGCGTCGATCAATCTCGGCAAAAGAAAAAGATTTAAGTCAGAAGGCATATTACTAGTAATGGCCTTTTTAACAAAAAGGGTGCAAGCTATAAGAGGGGTTCCAAAACCAATTACTAAAAAACAAATGCTGTCATTTCTGGGAATGTGTTCCTATTGTCGAACATTTATTCCGAATTATGCTATTGTAGAGCATCCCCTGAGAGCATTGACTGTGGGGAAGGGGTTAAAATCATCAGACAGATTGATTTGGACGGATCAGTCTGAGCAAGCTTTCAATGTTGTGAAAGCCCAGTTAAGTATGGCTCCAACCAGGGGCCTTCCAGTCCGAGAAAAACCCTTTGTACAGATGGTAGACGAGAAAAATGGCTTTATGACTTCTGTGTTGTTGCAGAATCATGGGGATAGATTGAGACCAGTTGCCTATTTCTCTGGTAAAGACACTAAACCCCATGCTCTGAACCAAATTCTCAAAGGCTTAAACCCATTTGTCGAATAAACCACTTTCTGTAAAAAGTGTGGACAGTGTTATCAAGGCTGGATCGGCACACCAGAGGGTGTTTCCCATTGCCTGGCCAGAGTTGACATCGTCTTTGATGTGGACAAAGTCCTCCCCGATATTCAGCAATATTATTGATCTGAGCTGGATGATGACATCACGGTTTTCTCCAGAGCTACTGTATAGATGAAAGGAACTGATTTATGAATTGCTGATCTTTACACAGGAACTGAATCAACACTGAACTGACTTCAGGTGAACAATCACTCTATTGTCTTTAGAGCTGAATTGAACTCGGTGTACATCATTGAATCATTTGCCTGTTATAACTGTAAAGCTGCTTGGAAACAATCTGTACTGTATAAAGCGCTGTAGAAATAAAGCTGGCTTGACTCGGGCCGGACCAACATGAGAGATTCCTTCTGCCTCAGCATCGGGTCTTCATTGATTGATTCTGAGTGGAACATGCTTTTCAGTTTTCTTTGACCTTTTGCAGTTGGACTGCTGTATTTTTACAGTGTGCAAGTGCTGAATATACAGACATTCAATACTATACAATATTCAATACTGTACTTGCGGTACACAGTATAAAATATATTCGCCATACTTTGTTGTAATTTCTATACTTTTTTTTATACCTAATTGCAAAATTAGGTATAAATCATGTTTAAATGCACCCAAGACTTCATGTATACTAGATACTATATATGTGATTATAAACAAACTAAGACATGATCCACATGTGCATAGACAATTTTTATCCATGTTGAAGAAACAAGCCTGTAATGAATTCAACAAGCACATTTTGTCTATATTTATTTAACTATAAAAGTGCATCAACAATCAAATCAAAGAATAACCATATGAAATTGTTGTGACAGAGTCTAAAAAGAAATTTACATTTTAAAGACTGCAATGGAAATAACAAAATTTAAAACAGGAAGCACATCAGTGTGATATTCCATGAATCTTCTGGTTTAAAGCCCTTGCAATTTGCTGTAAAGGGAACAATGAGAAATACAAGGGTTTATTTTCAAAGCACAGTCTTTTCAAAAGAGTAAATGTTAATGGCTTTATCAATAATCATACCTGTCTTCCACTGTTCTATTGGACGGATAGTAAACTTTAAAGGAGAATCCACTTTTTGGAAAAGAACCCTGAAAGAGTAAGACATCAACAGATTTCAGATCTAACACACTTATCAGTCACCATCAGTCCAACCATACTAAATATATCACTCTCTCTCTCACACACACTCTTATACTGTCAGCTGTGGCTTGAGTACCGGGTTGATGCACAGACAGTCTGTGTTGGAGACGTTGAAAGGGTCGTATTTATCAGCGAAGACGATGACATCAGGAACGGGATAAACGTGTAAGGCGTAATCATACGCCCAGTACACCGGACACACGTAGAGCGGGAGCGGCGTCAGGTGACCTTGTGACAGGATGGTTTTCACAAACTGTTGAAAAAATGCAAAATTCACCAAACAGGTGAAACTTACTGCATGTTGTCAAGCATTTTAGCAGTGCTATCAGTATTCAGTATTCTTTAAAAAGGATTAATAACTTAAAAGGTTAGATTGAATGAAACTTGAATGAAAAAATACTGTCATCATTTACTCTCCCTCATGTCGTTCCAAACCCATAAGACTAGAGATGCACCGATTGATCGGCTGGTGACCGGAATCGGCCGATTTTCACGTGATCGGCGACCGGCCGGTCAGTCTGACATAATCCGATTTTATGCCGGTCAAATGCACTCGGACGCCGCATGATTAACATCGCGCAACATCAGCATCACACGTGCACACGGAACGCGCACATGTAGGAAACCTCATGAATTACGGCCGTTTCACACCGCAAGGTGCAGCGCGGTTTTTTTTTGTTCGGCGTGCATGTTAATCAATGAGTGCATTCACACCGCGAGCCGGAGCAGCGCGTGAGTGTCGAGCAGGAGCGGCGGGTGAGCAACAGTGAAGCGCGGGTTTCGACCCTTAATCTATTTTTTCTGCGCTCAATTTAAGTGAAAGCACACTTTTGATGGACAAAATAAATGATTTCATCCAAAAAGTGCCCAAAATGCAAAGAATTTGCATGTCTGGTGTGTTTTAACAAGAATTGAAGTAGGCTAGGCTATGTCAGAAAGAAAATGAAGACTCAAATATTTATAGAAAATTTACCCATTTAAACTTGTTTTTATTATTTCCCAATCGTTTCCCTGCACATGCTCCACTTGTCCTGTTTAGCTTGGCTGGACATGTGTCAGATGAGAGAAGAACTGTTTGAGAAATATAACTTGCCATTGATATACAACAAGTGATTGCAATAGGCCTGTGTGTGTGAGTGTGAGAGAGAGAGAAATATATTTATACTGCAAGGCTATATTTATTTAATTTTTATTTGTCATTTATATATTATTTTATTGCCATTACCTGTTTTCATACAGAAGTTTAGTTTGCTAAATATATCAAATTTTTTTAATTGGATATTGGATGTGAAAAGGAAATGGTTCTTCCATAACACTGCACTTTAGATGTGTGTGAATTTCCCACACTAGGAGTCATTTATATAGTTCTATTTTATAGCGATTATCTGTTCAAAAAATGTTCTATGCAAAATGTTCTATTAAAGAGAAGATAGAAAATAAATATTTGTGTGTGTGCTGTAAAGTGGTTGGAAAAAATTAAATCGGAATCGGCAGGTCAAACTCAAGGAAAATCGGAATCGGGATCGGCCTAGAAAATTGTAATCGGTGCATCTCTACATAAGACTTTTGTTTATCTTCGGAACAAATATAATGAAGATATTTTTGATGAAATCTGAGAGATTTCTGTCCCTCCATTGACAGCTACACAACTACCACTATGTCTCTTCAAAAAGTTCATAAAAATATTATAAAAGTAATCCATATGAATTGTAAATAACCATAAGTATATTTTGTTACAGAGACGGTTATTGTCTTTTATTTTGAAATTTTTGTACTGAGATGGTTGACTTCCGGTCTTAAGTTGCACGCTTTTGTTTTTCTTTTTGGAAGCGCGCGCGCCCTGGCTAGCGCAGTGTATAGCATAGCTTGTCATCTCAAATACGGCAATAACTTCGACGCGGAGCCGGTTTAAACGTCAAGTTTATACTTGCAGCCCTCTGAAGAGGCAAAAGGTATGTAATTAGTTGAGATATGAGCATTTTGTCTGTTAATATGTTCATTTTTGCACAAATGTAAGACAGCATGTGAATGTGAACAATGTTAGCTGATCAGTTACATGTTTTGTATACATTTCAGCTCTTATGTTGGTAATATGGTGAATGGACTAAGGATTATAAAGGATTAAACATCATAAAACCACCAGTAAAAATCTCATCCTTGTTCGGGGGGCATGCTACATGAATCGAGAGGTTTAGTCCAAATTTTCTGAAGAGAAACTATCACTTTATATGATGAACTGATTGAATCGCCGGATACGCATGTAAAGCTCAGGCTCACATGGGAAGGGATATCCAGGTTGCTGCTTGGGAGTCGAACACAGTTTCGGCACATCTTGTTGACGAGGTCTTCTCGAATCACCACCATCTCTTGACTGCAGTACTGTATCCTGAAACAGGAAGAGAAGCGTGATCACGGAATGATAATGATGAAGAGCAAGAGTGGGTAGCACAGCACACGTCGGCTGGTTCACCTGCAGGGGTTGGTGGTGAAGACGGAGAACGGCACGCGCTCTCGGAACTCTTCTGTGAGATGCTCCGCCAGCGGAGGTCTGTACGCACAAAGACATTTTACACTTCACGTGCTTATTCATTCACAGACGGTGACTGACTCGAACACAAATGAAGAAGGTTCAGCGTGATGATGATGATGATGATGTCATCAGTGATGATGAAACACTGGTCCTAACACTATACCTGGGCAGGACCGTGCCGGGCCCCGGGTCTTCTGGTCCTGGAACAAACACAAAACGACTGCTGCAAAAACACATTAAAATGGAGTCAGTGAAGTCTAACCCATAACTGGACTCATGCTTCACACTCCACTGTGTGTCATCAGAAAACAAAACCTTTGTCTTAAGCTTTCAGGTTTAATTAAAATATCTTACCTGTTGTGAATGCTGGGAAATTCACAAATCAGATCAGCAAGTGCTTTAAAAGAATCTGAAAAAAAACAAAAAAACCTTGTTACACTGTGAACAATTTATGTTCCTTTAAAACATGATTGTGCAACAGCAAAAGCTCTTCAGAGATGTGGAACCTTTGAGTGTTTGGAGCTGGTTCCTGCCGTACGGAGCGGAGGAGAAGTTCCCACAGAATATGAAGCAGGTGGGCGGCATGGCGGAGTATCCTGCAGCAAACACACACCAGGAGATGAGAGATGCGCTTATTCAAGGAAAAGCCCTTCACTGCGCCTCACCTTTTATCATTATCATCACACTTTGGCATATTGTGGTCAAAATTCAATCACAATCGCAGATTCAGTTTACATTTGCTTTAGAGTGACAATCGCAGTTCACATTATTATTAATATTCATAGCCTGTGTACATGAGTCATGGGATCACTATTTATGTTCAGGAAGCTATAAGAAATGATAGTCTGCTCCGATCCAACTTCCACTCGAATATATATATACACTCACCTAAAGGATTATAAGGAACACCTGTTTAATTTCTCATTAATGCAATTATCTAAGCAACCAATCACATGGCAGTTGCTTCAATGCATTTAGGGGTGTGGTCCTGGTCAAGACAATCTCCTGAACTCCAAACTGAATGTCAGAATGGGAAAGAAAGGTGATTTAAGCAATTTTGAGCATGGCATGGTTTGTTGGTGCCAGACGGGCCGGTCTGAGTATTTCACAATCTGCTCAGTTACTGGGATTTTCACGCACAACCATTTCCAGGTTTACAAAGAATGGTGTGAAAAGGGAAAAACATCCAGTATGCGGCAGTCCTGTGGGCAAAAATGCCTTGTTGATGCTAGAGGTCAGAGGAGAATGGGCCGACTGATTCAAGCTGATAGAAGAGCAACTTTGACTGAAATAACCACTCGTTACAACCGAGATATGCAGCAAAGCATTTGTGAAGCCACAACACGCACAACCTTGAGGCGGATGGGCTACAACAGCAGAAGACCCCACCGGGTACCACTCATCTCCACTACAAATAGGAAAAAGAGGCTACAATTTGCAAGAGCTCACCAAAATTGGACAGTTGAAGACTGGAAAAATGTTGCCTGGTCTGATGAGTCTCGATTTCTGTTGAGACATTCAGATGGTAGAGTCAGAATTTGGCGTAAACAGAATGAGAACATGGATCCATCATGCCTTGTTACCACTGTGCAGGCTGGTGGTGGTGGTGTAATGGTGTGGGGGATGTTTTCTTGGCACACTTTAGGCCCCTTAGTGCCAATTGGGCATCGTTTAAATGCCACGGCCAACCTGAGCATTGTTTCTGACCATGTCCATCCCTTTATGGCCACCATGTACCCATCCTCTGATGGCTACTTCCAGCAGGATAATGCACCATGTCGCAAAGCTCGAATCATTTCAAATTGGTTTCTTGAACATGACAATGAGTTCACTGTACTAAAATGGCCCCCACAGTCACCAGATCTCAACCCAATAGAGCATCTTTGGGATGTGGTGGAACAGGAGCTTCGTGCCCTGGATGTGCATCCCACAAATCTCCATCAACTGCAAGATGCTATCCTATCAATATGGGCCAACATTTCTAAAGAATGCTTTCAGCACCTTGTTGAATCAATGCCACGTAGAATTAAGGCAGTTCTGAAGGCGAAAGGGGGTCAAACACAGTATTAGTATGGTGTTCCTAATAATCCTTTAGGTGAGTGTATATGTAAATGTTCCTTCACTTAAAAGAGCTTATTTATCATAAAGACAATTCCTTCCAATCTCAGTAATATGTAAATAGTATCACAGAGTCACGTTTATAACCTATAGGGTGGGAGCGGCAGCGGGCAATCGAGAGCCATCTTGATTACAGGGACTTCAAATAAATGTTGTCACCTTAACTTTTGGCCGTTCTTATTTGAAAGAATATCAAAGATGTGGGCACAGAGGGCTACCACTTTTTGTTGTTATCCTCCATTTACATTTACGACAGAGCTTCATTTACATGCTGAGGGGGAAGACGAATGTAATACAGTATAAAATGTTTGAGCTGAGATTATTTCGGGGTTCATTCTGACGCCGGTGAACCCGAGGTGCTTCGTGTACCTTGCCACTGCTATGCCGTAATAAACTTCATTTTTGAGATCTTCGACGTCCACATCATTTTTTCTTACAAAGCTCAACTAGTCAATTAGTGATGCTGACTAGTGGTTTTAATGTTTTTAGCAGTGGCCAAACAATATGGCCAATGCTGATATCAATATCTAGAAAGCAGGATGACATAATGCTCATATTTACAAAGGCTAGTAAAATTCAAAGATTTTGTTGGAAAGAAAAGACAACAGAATAATTATTCAAATGAGAAACAAAAGCACTGTCGTACATGTACATCATTCTGAATTAGTAACTGAAGGTAGATCAGGTTATTAACTGTTGCGATTTCACCTTGAAAGTCCCGTTACACGTTCTGTTCGGTCTCAAATACAGGGACAAACACATCTCAACCATCAGGTTTGTACACAAAGCTAATTGTACTTCATCCGTAAGTGTGTTTAGAGCTTATTCTCTGTAGTTTGTCTAACATTACACTAGGGCTGTCACGATGTTAGATTTTACAAACCACGGTTATTGTGGCCAAAATAATTCACGATCTCGATATGTCGCGATATCTATAGAATCTATAAGGGGGGGGGGGTAGTTATCAGTCAAATTAATTTTTACTTTGTTTATATAGTTTTTGTTTTTTACCCAACAAACATAAGCGTACAAACAAAAAAATCAAGTGCAAATACAAAAATAAGATGGTTCTTAATAATCACCCTTTATTAAATGTATGAACACAGAAACCCCGTTACAGGTTAATGTCACGTTTCCCATTCCATGACTAGTAAAATAATCGCAATGTATTCTTTGTAAAATTGCGTAATCCGCAGGGTGGACACGGAGATGGGTAAAAAGGTTGGTGGCTACACATTCTGGAGCGCCGCGTCGCGTGTAGGACAACTCGAGGTCTTAGTGGCTCGAGGGGCGGCAGTGGCTCAGTGGTTCATGTAGGTAGAATACAATCCGGAAGGCTGGTGGTTCAATCCCCGGTTCCACCTGACCAAGTGTCGAGGTGTCCATGAGCAAGACACCTAACCCCAGCTGCTCCCGACGAGCTGGATGGCGCCTTCCACGGCTGACACCGCCGTCGGTGTGTGAATGAGTGAGTGAATGGGTGAATGTGAGGCAAATTGTAAAGCGCTTTGGTGGCCATTGGGTCTGTGAAAGCACTATATAAATGCAGTCCATTTACCATCACACCGGACGCGCACTTTCTCAGTTTATGGCCAGCAGTATTCTTATGTTTAAGGACATTATAAAATTAAGATAATGTCTGTATTATGTTATGATTGTACTGTACAATTAAATACAATAGTTGCCGAGTCTGTGATCTGAACACTTTACCTCAGAGCATCCATTAACTGAACGAATTGAGAATATCACCTGAAAATCCTATAACATCAGCAATTTTCAAGCAGCTGATTTCTGTAAATTAATGTAAAACTAAATGTATTTTGCAGCAAAGGGTGAAGTCATTTACGATGATTTGAGACAAATATAATGAAAATTTAATATAAACAATGTAAATGGCGCTCTGTGTCGCGGCAGGATTTTGAAGAAGAGCCGTTGCTGGGTGCCGTGGACAGACGCCGAATTGCGCCGCCGATGTGTGTACACTCGAAGAGAAAATGTGTTCGAATTTTAAAGACGTGGCGCTGCGCTTCTCGTCCGGTGTGCGACCCCCTTTAAAGTGCTGTTTTCTTTTGAGCCGAAGAACTTCCATACAGGCGAGCTTACTTTTTTCGGGTGTGGACAGAGTGTTTCACTCTCTCGCTCAGACTACGTTCTCCTCAGAGTAGCTGCGCGGCCCGGGCTGCGTCTTCTTTGATAGGTGTCAGCGGGTGCAATACAGCACCTGAGAGCTCAACCAGGTACTCGCGCTGGATTATTTACGTGTCATGTTATCATAACAGTCCTATTCGTTTTAAACATTGTGGTTATCACCAATAGCGGTATATTGCCACACTCTAAAGTAACACGATTTTGAAATTTCATGCTTTGAATATCACGATTATCGTCAACACCGGTATATTGCGACACCCCTACATTACACTACCATTTTGAAATACTCACATTGTACAGATATGATGAACAGATACTGTATCTGAACAAATCACATAAACCACATCTTTTGTTAAATAGCAACAGAAGAGTTTTGCAGAACTGCATTTAGACTGACAAATTTAAAAATGATGTCGTCATAAAACATTTCACAGAATCACTTGCTTTTGTAAGTTTGGAGTTTTCAGCACATTCTTAAAGATCCGAAAGAATCCAAACCTGAGAACATGGTGTGTATCTTCTCCAGGACCTCCACACTGTCCAGCCACGCATCCGACACCATCACAAACATGGCGTCTTCATTTTCCTCCTCCAGCTGCTTGAGTTTGGCTGACGCTTTGACCGCAGTGGTGGACGGCCCACCAAAGAAGTTTATATTGCCATAATATGCCCTGTGCGCAGACAAGAAAACACCATGTGGATGCAGAACCATGTGAGCTACAGTTACAGTGAATAACAGCTAATACACACCTGGTGAAAGAAGAGGGTTCTGTGGGCGGGAACCCAAACGCGTTGACATGGAACACAGAATCCTCGTACCATCCTGGGAACACAGACAGAGCATGTGATTATAGAGATCAGATCAGAGCATGTGATTATAGAGATCAGAACATGTGATTACAGAGATCAGATCAGAGCATGTGATTATAGAGAGCAGATCAGAACATGTGATTACAGAGATCAGATCAGAGCATGTGATTATAGAGATCAGATCAGAACATGTGATTATAGAGATCAGATCAGAGCATGTGATTATAGAGATCAGATCAGAACATGTGATTATAGAGATCAGATCAGAACATGTGATTACAGAGATAAGATCAGAGCATGTGATTATAGAGACCAGATCAGAGCATGTGATTATAGAGATTACTGTATATACCCGAATATAAGACGACCCTGAATATAAGATCCCCCCCCCCCCCCCATTTTCCAGACTTATTTTTGGGGAAAAATAGATTTTTGTGGGAAAAATCTAGTTTTCCACAAAAAAATTATTTTAAGAGCAAATTATCGAGGCGTTGTTCCAAATGCCTCACATCACCTGTGCCTCGTGTAGAGGCCCGCTCTTCGGCGGAGACCGGCACATATGCGCTTCCTGATTGGCCATGACTGCGGCTGCCCTGAGTGCGATCGATTGCTCCTGCCTGATCGCTGATCGATTGCTCCTGTCTGCCTCGCTGCCTGCTGTGTGTTTGTTTGCTTCGAGGCTGTAAGCTTCGCCTGAGCCTCGTATTTCTTTATGTTTTGAGCCATCATTTACTATCTAGTTGTTTATACTACTAAATACAGCTTACCCAACATCTCAGATTAACCTTACATCTCTAGCTTCCGTTATTCTTAACACAGCACGCTAGTAACTCGCTAACGTTAGCCTGCTAACGCGCCACCCGTGCGCTCATTTATTTATTTATTTTCTCTCGCGCGCCCGCGCCTTTGAGTTCATAAAGTCCAGGTAAGTAAGAAATCAGTCAACAAACACGGTGAGTAATGTCTTCTTGTCCTGTTATTGTCACCTGTGTCACATGTCATATGTTTAGTATAGCCTTCTCCGATGGCAATATAGGATTTATATGTGATAAATGCAAGGAGACAGTCAGGCTGACGGAGAAGATTTCAGAACTAGAGACACGCATCCAAACTTTAATTGAGGATGGTAAGAATGCTAGATCTTTAGATAGTGTTTTGGATGCGCCTAGCATAGTGAACTCTTTACATGATTCGGTTCCGGCTGAAGTAGAGCCCGTGCAGCAGGGCAGATGGGTGACCGTGAGAGATCGTTCTAGTCGTGGATCAAAGAACCACTCTTCCGTTCCGATTCCCATAACAAACCGATTTGCCCCACTCAGTGAAACACCCACTGAGAATTCTGTTGATTGTGCCCTGGTAATTGGTGATTCGATCACACGGAACGTGAAAATAGAGACACCAGCCACCATAGTCACATGTTTGCCGGGAGCCAGAGCGCCTGACATCAAAGCAAATTTAAAAGTGCTGGCTAATGCTAATCGTAAATTCTCTAAGATCATTATTCATGTCGGCACTAATGATGTTCGACTCCGCCAGTCGGAGATCACCAAAATTAATATTAAAGAGGTGTGTGAACTCGCAAGTACGATGTCAGGCACTGTAATTTACTCTGGCCCCCTTCCTGTACGCAGGAGTGATGAGATAGTTAGCCGATTGGCCTCACTGAACGGTTGGCTGTCGAAGTGGTGTCCGCAGAATAATATAAAATTCATAGACAATTGGAAAAGTTTTTGGGGCAAGCCTGATCTGTTGAAAAGAGATGGTATCCATCCCTCCTGGGCTGGTGCTGCTCTTCTCTCTAGTAATTTGGCTCATAGTCTTAGAGATAAAACATGACAATCTGGGGCTCAGGTCAGGAAGCAGACAGACTGGCTAAACCGACCGTCTGCTAGCGGCCTCACGTCACCAAGGTCAGATAAATCCCATCACATAGAGTCTCTTTCACCTAGATGTCATCATATAGAGACTGTGTCTGTTCCCCGAATTTGGAACTCCAAAAAACGTCAGGTTAAAAATTTAATTGATGTTCAACAAATAAAAAACAGATATAATACAGATGAGCAAATGATAAAGCTTGGGTTGCTGAATATTCGATCCCTTACTTCAAAATCTCTCATAGTTAATGATATGATTTCAGATTATAATCTTGATATGCTGTGTTTGACAGAAACCTGGCTAAAACCAAACGATTACATTATTTTAAATGAGTCAACCCCACAAGATTACAGTTATAAACATGAACCTCGTCTGAAAGGCAAAGGGGGAGGTGTTGCTGTAATTTATAGTAATATTTTCAAAACCACTAAGAAATCTAGCTTTAAATATACTTCTTTTGAAGTATTGGTGCTTAATGTAAAAATCTATTGTGTAAACGATAAATCACATTTGAGAATTATGCTGGCTACTGTATACAGGCCACCAGGGCACCATAAAGATTTTATCAAAGAATTTGCGGACTTCCTATCAGAATTAGTATTGGCTGCAGATAAAGTACTAATTGTTGGTGATTTTAATATACATGTAGATAATGAAAAAGATGCATTTGGATTGGCATTTAAAGACATTGTAAACTCAATTGGAGTTAGACAACACGTGTCAGGACCTACTCATCGTCGTAATCATACTCTAGATCTAATATTATCACATGGAATAGATGTTGATACCGTTGAAATTCTGCAGCAGAGCGATGACATCTCAGATCATTATCTAGTCTCATGTAAATTACATTTAGCCAAGGCTGCAAAGCCGACTCCGTGTTATAAATACGTTAGACCTATAACTTCTGCCACTAAAGATTGCTTTATCAATAATCTTCCTAATCAGTTTCATCATCTCAGCATCCCGGATAGCTTAGAAGAACTTGATATTGCAACAGAAACGTTTAACTCTCTCTTTTCCAGCACTTTAGACGCAGTTGCTCCGTTGCGCTTAAAGAAGATTAAAGAAAATAGCCCAACGCCGTGGTACAGCGAGCACACCCGGGCCCTTAAGAGAGCAGCCAGAAAAATGGAGCGCAACTGGAAGAAAACTAAACTAGAGGTATTTCGGATTTCATGGAAAGAGAGCTCGATTGCTTACAGAGAGGCTTTAAAAGCTGCTAGATCTGCTTATTTTTCAAACCTATTAGAAGAAAATAAACATAATCCAAGGTATTTATTTGAAACAGTGGCTAAACTAACGAAAAAGAAAGCTTCAAGCTCAGAAGTGTCCAAGCAACACAGCAGTGATGACTTTATGAACTTCTTCACTTATAAGATTGATAATATCAGGGACAAAATTATAACTATGCAACCGTCTACCACAGTATCGCATCAGGAAGTGCATTGTAGTCTCCCTGAGGAAAAATTTGATTCATTTGTTGCTATAGGAGAGGAAGAATTCTGCAAACTCGTTAATTCATCTAAATCGACAACTTGTATGTTAGATCCTATACCGACTAAGCTACTGAAAGAGATGTTTCCAGAGGTCATATATCCTCTTCTTAATATCATTAATTCATCTTTGTCTCTAGGATACGTACCAAAAACCTTTAAACTGGCTATGATAAAACCGCTTGTTAAAAAAACACAACTTGATCCTACAGAATTAGTCAATTACAGGCCGATCTCGAATCTGCCTTTTCTGTCAAAGATATTAGAAAAAGCAGTATCTTCACAACTGTGTTCCTTTCTAGAAAGAAATGATATCTGCGAGGATTTTCAGTCCGGATTTAGACCGTACCATAGCACTGAGACCGCTCTCATTAGAGTCACAAATGATTTGCTCTTATCATCCGATCGTGGTTGTATCTCTCTATTAGTGTTACTCGATCTTAGTGCTGCATTTGACACAATTGACCACAACATTCTTTTAAATAGACTAGAAAACTATGTGGGCATTAGTGGAATTGCACTAGCATGGTTTAAATCATACTTATCTGACCGTTATCAGTTTGTAGCAGTAAATGAAGAGATGTCTTATCGATCACAAGTTCAGTATGGCGTACCACAAGGCTCAGTACTAGGACCGCTGCTGTTCACTCTGTACATGCTACCATTAGGAGATATCATTAGGAAACATGGAGTTAGCTTTCACTGTTATGCCGATGATACTCAGCTGTATATTTCTTCAAAACCCAACGAAACTTACCAATTCACAAAATTAACGGAATGCATAGCTGATATAAAAAATTGGATGACTAGTAATTTCCTACTACTAAATTCTGAAAAGACAGAGATTCTAATTATTGGACAAAAAACTTCCGCACGTAATAACCCAGAATACTGTCTAACACTTGATGGCTGCTCTGTCAAGTCTTCGTCGTCGGTTAGGAACCTGGGTGTGCTCTTTGATACCAACCTTTCTTTTGAAAGCCACGTGTCTAGTATCTGTAAAACTGCATTTTTCCATCTTAAAAATATATCTAAAATACGCCATATGCTCTCATTGGGAAATGCGGAACAATTAGTCCATGCGTTCATGACCTCAAGGCTAGATTATTGTAATGCTCTACTGGGTGGTTGCCCTGCACGCTTAATAAATAAACTACAGCTAGTTCAAAACGCCGCAGCTCGAGTTCTTACCAGAACCAGGAAATATGACCATATTAGCCCGGTTCTGTCAACACTGCATTGGCTCCCTATTAAACATCGTATAAATTTTAAAATATTGTTGATTACCTACAAAGCACTAAATGGTTTAGCTCCGCAGTACTTGAGCGAGCTCTTAACGTATTATAGTCCTTCACGTCCATTGCGATCTCAAAATTCCGGTCAGTTGATAATACCTAGAATATCTAAATCGACTGCAGGCGGTAGATCCTTTTCCTATTTAGCACCAAAACTTTGGAACAGTCTTCCTACCATTGTCCGGGAAGCAGACACACTCTGTCAGTTCAAAGCTAGACTAAAAACACATCTCTTTGACCTAGCATACACATAACGCACTATAGACTTCTATAAATTCAATGTTAGGCTGCATAGATTAGGTCAGCCGGAACTGGGAACACTTCCGTTAAATCTTGATGTACTCGCTACATCATAAGAAGAATGGCATCTACGCTAATATTAGTGTCTTTGTTTATCCCGAGGTTTTCCTGCAGCCTGCCGGATCCAGGCCGTGTCCAGATCTGACGAAGGAGATCCGCCTGGACCCGATGACAATGCAGTGCTGAAGTATCCACTATCCTCTCCCTATGGAGGATCCCTTTCCCACTCTACAGATAAAGCGTTGTGAATTCCGGCTCGCGTACCCCGAAGTGATAAAATAAAACAAAATTCTGTATCAAAATTTATAGGCAAGAAAAGTAGTTTGTTTAGGCTGGGTTGTATGAATTATAAACCTGCGCACATATTTTAAAAAGCACATAACTATAGAATCAATTCTGAATGAGCATGTGAACGCCGTCAGCGTTAATCACAGGTTCGCGTTTAAAAGTCTGATCATTTCGACGGAGGTGAATCAATCAAAGTTAACTTTAGCTGGAAATAACATTATTCAAGAACCGCTTTAATGCCAAAACAATCTGTTACCTTAAATGATATGTTTATCTCTGTAAAGCTGCTTTGAAACAATCCATTGTTAAAAGCGCTATATAAATGAAGATGACTTGACTTGCGACGGGATGGATTTAGCCACCCTGCGGGGTCGTCTGGCCGTTTTCGACGACGATCCGGCGCCCGCTCTCTCCCTCTGCTCAAGCCGCGCAAGAAAAAGCGCCGTTCACAGAGGATGCCAGAGCGGACGGAGACAAGGGAGCAGAGACCCGCCCCCCCCTGTTCACATATCGCGTCTTTTGTGCGCTCAAGTTCGTAATTTCAAATGTAGGCGCGCGGTATGCGCGCTCGTAATGAAAACGACGCGCTCGTTTTTTCCAAGCGCGTCCGCACCGCATCGAGATCCTCGGCGCTCTCTTCAGTCGACGGCGCGAGAGAAATAGGCTATCAATCGATTCCTCCACTTGAATATAAGATGACCCTGAATTTAAGACGACCCCCCATTTTTCAGCCCATTTTTAGGACAAAAACCTTGTCTTATATTCGGGTATATACGGTAGATCAGAACATGTGATTATAGAGATCAGATCAGAGCATGTGATTATAGAGATCAGATCAGAGAATGCGATTATAGAGATGAGATCAGAACATGTGATTATAGAGATCAGATCAGAGCATGTGATTATAGAGATCAGATCAGAGCATGCGATTATAGAGATGAGATCAGAGCATGTGATTATAGAGATAAGATCAGAACATGTGATTATAGAGATCAGAACATGTGATTATAGAGATCAGAACGTGATTATAGAGATCAGAACATGTGATTATAGAGATCAGATCAGAACATGTGATTATAGAGATCAGATCATGTGATTATAGAGATCAGATCATATGATTATAGAGATCAGATCAGAGCATGCGATTATAGAGATCAGATCAGAGCATGTGATTATAGAGATCAGATCAGAGCATGTGATTATAGAGATCAGAACATGTGATTACAGAGATCAGATCAGAACATTTGATTACAGAGATCAGATCATGTGATTATAGAGATCAGATCAGAGCATGCGATTATAGAGATCAGATCAAAACGTGATTATAGAGATCAGATCAGAGCATGTGATTACAGAGATCAGATCAGATCATGTGATTATAGAGATCAGATCAAAACATGCGAATACAGAGATCAGAGCATGCGATTATATAGATCAGATCAGAGCATGTGATTACAGAGATCAGATCAGATCATGTGATTATAGAGATCAGATCATGTGATTATAGAGATCAGATCATGTGATTATAGAGATCAGAGCATGCGATTATAGAGATCAGATCAGAACATGCGATTATAGAGATCAGATCAGAACATGTGATTATAGAGATCAGATCAGAACATGTGATTATAGAGATCAGATCAGAACATGCGATTATAGAGATCAGATCAGAACATGTGATTATAGAGATCAGATCAGAACATGTGATTATAGAGATCAGATCAGAGCGTGCGGTTATAGAGATCAGATCAGAGCATGCGATTATAGAGATCAGATAAGAGCATGTGATTATAGAGATCAGATCAGAGCATGTGATTATAGAGATCAGATCAGAGCATGTGATTATAGAGATCAGATCAGAACATGTGATTATAGAGATCAGAACATGTGATTATAGAGATCAAATCAGAATATGTGATTATAGAGATCAGATCAGAACATGTGATTATAGAGATCAGATCAGAGCATGTGATTATAGAGATCAGATCAGAACATGTGATTATAGAGATCAGAACATGTGATTACAGAGATCAGATCAGAGCATGTGATTATAGAGATCAGATCAGAACATGTGATTATAGAGATCAGATCAGAGCATGTGATTACAGAGATCAGATCAGATCATGTGATTATAGAGATCAGGTCAGAACGTGTGATTATAGAGATCAGATCAGAGCATGTGATTATAGAGATCAGATCAGAACATGTGATTATAGAGATCAGATCGGAGCATGTGATTGCAGAGATCAGATCAGAGCATGTGATTATAGAGATCAGATCAGAGCATGTGATTACAGAGATCAGAACATGTGATTACAGAGATCAGATCAGAGCATGTGATTATAGAGATCAGATCAGAACATGTGATTATAGAGATCAGATCAGAGCATGTGATTACAGAGATCAGATCATGTGATTATAGAGATCAGGTCAGAACGTGTGATTATAGAGATCAGATCAGAGCATGTGATTATAGAGATCAGATCAGAACATGTGATTATAGAGATCAGATCGGAGCATGTGATTGCAGAGATCAGATCAGAGCATGTGATTATAGAGATCAGATCAGAGCATGTGATTACAGAGATCAGATCAGAGCATGTGATTATAGAGATCAGGTCAGAACATGTGATTATAGAGATCAGATCAGAGCATGTGATTATAGAGATCAGATCAGAGCATGTGATTACAGAGATCAGATCAGGGTCATGAGTTTCAGACGGCAGTGGGACAGAGACTCACCCTCAGCCAGAACGAAGCAGGACTCTGTGTAAAGGCCGCTGTGAAACTGGTATGATGAGCGTTAAGGAACAAACGGAAAACATCCTCATAGACAGCAGCACATGTGCTTCATGATAAACACAGGAAGGATATTGCCTTTGATATATTGAGCTGCACTGTGCCACTGAGGTCCTCCAGGTAGAACTTGCCCTGAAAGAACAGAGGATGAAGAGAATGTATCAACATGAAATCCTGGAGTCAGGAAGCAAGTCTTCTGAAAAGTTTAAGCATCTGTGTTTTCTCTCGCTCACGGATCAGTCCGATTCGCACTATCCACTCATCAACACGCTAAAGTTCCAATCAAGGGCCTAGAATTTATATTGATGTGTCTCTATTAACACTTCTAATCAAACAAGACTTATAACACTACCACTGTACGTGTTATTCTGGACACATTTAAATGGGCAATGCCCTGGATTGCCTGTTGCGTTTCTAAACTGCTGTGTGTGTGTTCAATGCTCACTGCTGTGTGTGAGTGTTCAATCCTCACTGCTGTGTGTGTTCAATACTCACTGCGGTGTGTGTGTGTGTGTGTTTAATACTCGCTGCTCTGTGTGTGTGTGTGTGTGTGTGTGTGTTCAATACTCGCTGCTGTGTGTGTTCAATACTCACTGCGGTGTGTGTGTGTGTGTGTGGAACACCATACTTGGCTACACTCCACAGCTGAAGAGAGCATGAGTGTGTGAGCGCAGGAATACCTCTTTCAGCTGTGTGATCATGCCGAGGACGATCACTTCTCCGACTTTAGCTGTGCTGCCCAGGAGAGCTTCCACCGTCTTCAGCTGCAATATGAAGAGCTGGATCAGTCACAGATTGTGAAGCAGCGATACACACAACTTCTACAGTGAGGGTTGCTCATGTTTACCTGGAACTTGTTTCTCCCTTCATCTAGAGTTGAACCAATAACCGGAGGAGTGAAGAGCTCGTGCCTGTGCGTTCGCTGTCACACAGATCATGATAAAGAAACTCGGTTAACTCCTGCGATGAACATGTGTGTCCTGTGATTTCTCCACTACGACCCTCACTGACACCCAGCCTGATAATCAAGCGGCTTTATTATACTGGTTCATTCAGTACATATTTATTCATTGCAAATGATCTGTGTCACTGCATGAAGATAAAAACACTCGTTATCTAAAGTGCTCAGTGTGACTATTAGGCATGAAGATATTATAAACTTTAGGAGTTTCTGTGAAGCGGCTTTGAAATACTGTGTGTTGTGAAAGCGCTAGACATAGCCAACTCGTTTCAGTGCAGCGCTTGATTGACAGGTGAGTGTTCAGTCATTCACAATCACAACGGTCACACGTCTTCCTGAATGACTGCATACGTGAAGCCTGAGTCCATCTGTGTTTGTGATCGGATCACCTGAGACGGGGTTAATTCTACACGCTATGGGTTAGGAGAACATGATATCAGTTGAGATAGTAAAAGGCAGATATGAAGCCTTGCCTGTTGCAGGATGGTGTATCGCTCTCGGAAGAGCTCAGCTTTATCTCTGGACTCGCCGCACAGCTTCGGCACCGCGTGAGTCGTCATGCCGACACTAAACCAGCCACACACACACACACACACAGAGAAGCGCACGTCTGCATTCACACGTGACCTGAACACATCGCCTACTGAGTAGGGCTGGACCCGAATATCCGAATATTCGTTCGGTGGGTTGGTATTCGATTTGAAAATGTGACATTCGAATATTCGCCTTTTTTTTTTTTTTTTTTTTTTGCACACCTGGCATCCCCCTGCTTGAATATGGGTTACACCATAAAATCTGGTGAAATATAATACTTAACATATAACTTCGTTATAGCTACTTAATAAATATATTTGCTTCTTCTTGGACTACTAAAAGTGTTCCTGCAAGGGGAGTATTCTCCGGCTAGAGCGCAGAACAGCGGAGTTTGTATGGACAGAAGTGCATGACTGAGCTTGTATTTTGGGTTAAGCTGCGTTGCTTTGACATTGTGAAAAATAGAAAAATAGAAGCAAAATGTATTATCCTTTTTACCCGTTATTATCAATCTAAAATAATCTACTGTGAAATATAGGAGACTTTGAGATTTTACTGAGACCTCACATAACAATTTAGTTTTTCTTTATTTAAATTTAGTTTTTCTGTATTTAAATTTCGTTTTTATTTACGTAAATTTCGTTTTTATTTTTGTATTTATATTTCGTTTTTATTTATTTAAATTTCATTTTTATTTATTTAAATTTCGTTTTTATTTATTTAAATCTACCCTACTTTGTTCTCACCAATTCTCACTCTACAGTGAGAAAAATATTATAAGACTACACCTTATTAAAAATATTGCTTAAGGTAAAAGACCCGTGTGTGTGTTTTACCAGTGTGTCCATTATCGGAGCATATAAGCTCTGCTCGCGTGAGGCGCGCCGCTTCTTTATTTAAAATCTAGGCCTACCCTACTTTGTCAGTTATTTGTTAGTGAGAAAAATATTAGACTACCTTATTAAAAATCTTGCTTAAGTTAACAGACCTGTGTGTATTTTATATCACTAGCGCAGTGTCCGTTCTCGGAGCATATAAGCTCTGCTCGCGTGAAGCGCGCCGCTTCTTTACTTAAATCTTGCTTAAGGTAAAAGACCTGTGTGTGTGTTTTACCAGTGTGTCCATTATCGGAGCATATAAGCTCTGCTCGCGTGAAGCGCGCCGCTTCTTTCCTTAAATCTTGCTTAAGTTAACAGACCTGTGTGTGTGTGTGTTTTATATCACTAGTGCAGTGTCCGTTTTTGGAGCACATAAGCTCTGCTCGCGTGAGTCGCGCCGCTTCCCTCTCGCGCTGTTCTGTAGTTTATTAAAAGTGTATTCATTCTGAACGTGTAGTGTCTCGCCTGTCTATCTATATTGCACCAAATAGGACACTGCACTCCTTTGTGAAGTCGTTTGAATGAACGGTTCTCGAAATAATCAAAATGCAAACGGACAGACAGAAATAGGCTATAGCGATTCCGAAGCTTCGAATATTCGCTGTTCATTACTACCGAAGCTTCGAAGCTCAAAAAATGGTATTCGGACCAGCCCTACTACTGAGTACATGGTCTTTATGGATATTGTTATATATATTGTTGAAATTGTTCAATAAAACTCATTTGTTTTCAGTAATAGAAATAAAGCTGAAATAAAATATTTGATGAAAAACTATTAAAAAAAACAAAACAGAAATAGTGCCTTGGATTTAAGATGAAGTAATAAATTACTAAAACTGAAATTAAAATGAATTAAATCTATATAATAATCATAATAATGTAAAAAGCACATAAAATTTGTAAATGTGAAAATACAATTAAAATAATTGAACAATTGAAAATAAATCAAATTAATTTAAATTATTAATAAATACTATAATATAACATAAATATTACATTTTCAATGTTAACACTCCAAAAACAAACCACATGCACTTGATTAGCATTATTTTATTGTTTAATTATTCCTTACTGTACAAATTTCTTTCTCTCTGAGCTGAAGACGAATCGAGGAACATCAAAGGCTCCGATGATGTTGAAAACGTTATCACTGAAACCAAAGAACATGAACGTGACTGGCAGTAAAAACACTATAGAGTTAAATGTGTGTGTGTGTGTTTGTGAGAGATAGAGAATGTGTGTGAGAATAAGGGAGAGTGTATGAGTCTTACATGGTCTCATCACATGACTGACTGACTGACTGCTGTGTGTGTGTGTGTGTGTGTCTTACATGGTCTCATCACATGACTGACTGACTGACTGCTGTGTGTGTGTGCGTGTGTCTTACATGGTCTCATCACATGACTGACTGACTGACTGCTGTGTGTGTGTGCGTGTGTCTTACATGGTCTCATCACATGACTGACTGACTGACTGCTGTGTGTGTGTGTGTGTCTTACATGGTCTCATCACATGACTGACTGACTGACTGACTGCTGTGTGTGTGTGTGTGTCTTACATGGTCTCATCACATGACTGACTGACTGACTGCTGTGTGTGTGTGCGTGTGTCTTACATGGTCTCATCACATGACTGACTGACTGACTGCTGTGTGTGTGTGTGTGTCTTACATGGTCTCATCACATGACTGACTGCTGTGTGTGTGTGTGTGTCTTACATGGTCTCATCACATGACTGACTGACTGACTGCTGTGTGTGTGTGTGTCTTACATGGTCTCATCACATGACTGACTGACTGACTGCTGTGTGTGTGTGTGTGTGTCTTACATGGTCTCATCACATGACTGACTGACTGACTGCTGTGTGTGTGTGTGTGTGTCTTACATGGTCTCATCACATGACTGACTGACTGACTGCTGTGTGTGTGTGTGTGTGTCTTACATGGTCTCATCACATGACTGACTGACTGACTGCTGTGTGTGTGTGCGTGTGTCTTACATGGTCTCATCACATGACTGACTGACTGCTGTGTGTGTGTGTGTGTGTGTGTGCGTGTGTCTTACATGGTCTCATCACATGACTGACTGACTGACTGCTGTGTGTGTGTGTGTCTTACATGGTCTCATCACATGACTGACTGACTGACTGCTGTGTGTGTGTGCGTGTGTCTTACATGGTCTCATCACATGACTGACTGACTGCTGTGTGTGTGTGTGTGTGTGTGTGCGTGTGTCTTACATGGTCTCATCACATGACTGACTGACTGCTGTGTGTGTGTGTGTGTGTGTGTGTGTGTGTCTTACATGGTCTCATCACATGACTGACTGACTGACTGACTGCTGTGTGTGTGTGTGTGCGTGTGTCTTACATGGTCTCATCACATGACTGACTGACTGCTGTGTGTGTGTGTGTGTGTGTGTGTCTTACATGGTCTCATCACATGACTGACTGACTGCTGTGTGTGTGTGTGTGTGTGTGTCTTACATGGTCTCATCACATGACTGACTGCTGTGTGTGTGTGTGTGTGTGTGTGTGTGTGTGTGTGTCTTACATGGTCTCATCACATGACTGACTGACTGACTGATGTGTGTGTGTGCGTGTGTCTTACATGGTCTCATCCAGGGTTGCCAACTCTCACGCATCTGGCGTGACACTCACGCATTTAGCCTCAATCTCACGGTCTCACGCTCAGCAAAGAAATCTCACGCTAAATGAGACATTCTTCTGTGCTGTATTTTTTTTTCACTCATGTGCACTAATTTCCGAATTACTATAAGCAAGTTCAGGCTCTTAACTACTGATTCGACCACTGCATTTTCTCACGCAGAGAAAAATCGCGGACAAAGAGGACACTGACACCGACAGACTTGACAGAGAAGGTTACTTTTGATATGGAACAGATCGCTGTAGCGCGTCAGTTCAAACGGCACGTGATACCGTAGCCTACAACCCCCCCCCCCCCCCCCCCCCCTTCCGGTCCCGTCCCGTCAACAAATCTCACTCCGTGCAAAACTCAAAAGTTGGCAACTCTGCTCATCACATGACTGACTGACTGCTGTGTGTGTGTGTGTCTTACATGGTCTCATCACATGACTGACTGACTGCTGTGTGTGTGTCTTACATGGTCTCATCACATGACTGACTGACTGCTGTGTGTGTGTCTTACATGGTCTCATCACATGACTGACTGACTGCTGTGTGAGTGTGTCTTACAGGGTCTCATCACATGACTGACTGACTGCTGTGTGTGTGTGTGTGTGTGTGTGTGTCTTACATGGTCTCATGTATGTGTGTGTGTGTGTGTCTTACATGGTCTCATCACATGTCTGACTGACTGACTGACTGACTGTTGTGTGTGTGTGTGTGTGTGTGTCTTACATGGTCTCATGTATGTGTGTGTGTGTGTCTTACATGGTCTCATCACATGACTGACTGACTGCTGTGTGTGTGTGTGTGTGTGTGTGTGTGTGTGTGTGTGTGTGTGTGTGTGTCTTACATGGTCTCATCACATGACTGACTGCAGTCCTGAACAGCCGCTTCTGCCACAGACAGTTCAATCATGCTGGACGACACTGACAACACAGACAGAACTCATTATCATAACAACAACCATCATCAAAACAATAACAAACAATCATCATCATCATCATCATCATCATCATGATGATGATGATGATGATGATGGTGGTGGTAAAACAGACATACGAGGCTGCTTTTCAACAGCATCTAAGATTCTCTCCAGAACTTCATCCAGATCCACTTCACTGACGGACTCCAGAACCTGCAGCAGAAACCGGCTGGACTCCCTGCGGGGGAAACACGAATCATCACTGCACAACAACCCTGGCGAACACGGCGCGAATAAACCAATGTTGATGAACTGAGTTCCACGTACGGTCGCAGGATTAATCCGCGCATTTTAAATCCCGCGCTCACTTTCAGCTTCACTCTGCGAGCGTCCATCTTCATCTGCCGCTCCCGCGCAACTAACGCTTCCGTAACATCGCACTTCATAATAAAAGCCGTGTTTAGTTCCTCAGCTACAGTTACATTTCTACACCTTTCAAAATAAAAGCCGCGTTTAGTGCCTCAGCTACAGTTAAATTCCTCTTTGTTAACAGTTTTTTTTTGTATTAGTTTTGTTTCAGATAAGACCCTTTGTTTGTAAAAGAATTGATTAAGATGACTGACAGAAAACTAAAGAGACAGAAGCGCTCTTTCACACACGCGCACGCGCGTCGCTGCATGTTGTTGTTTTGCGCGTGACACGAGCTGCCAGATCCAGTCCCTCGGTTACTGTACTAATATCAGCACTATTAATAATCGTGATGAGTGAAACAGTGGCTCGAGAGAGAAGCGGACACACCGCGGCGGCGGACGGACAGTATTTATATGTCTGGGGTGGTTATGTGGTAATAATAATAATAATCTTGAATATTTCACATATTTCTGCTAAAAAATGGACATTGTTTACCATTTAACAGTTCATGTTTGATGACACTTTTACTGCACAAATAAAAATTATTGTTCTTTCTGATGATTGATTCTTCAGTCGGTGGCAGAACATGAAGTTTTTCTTCCAAATGACGAGCTTTGGCTGTATGACTTAGAAACTGGGTTATGGTAAGAATGATTAATGACTGTCAACAAGCATATGTTTGTGTGCGTGTGCCCGTGTGCGTGCGCGCACATGTTGCCTCTGTTGTTGTAGATATGTGTTAGTTGATCTTAAAGCTGTAGTCCGTAGCTTTTTTGGGTTAAAAATTATCCAAAATAATTTTTTGAGCAAATACATAACCAGCCAGTGTTCAAAACTCTCTGCTTGCCGTAGCTCGATTCAAAACGGCAAGCTTGTAATAATGTTTTTAATTCCGGTGGTACTGGTGGATTTCCGCAGGAGACTCGAGCATGTCTTTGCGTCATTTGAGAACAAAGTATAATTTGCATGGTTTTACGCGATATGGTAAGCGATTGTTAGATTTAATCAGCGCGATGATTTATGCTACTGGAGTCTGCAATGATTTTTTCCCCTTAGTTGGTCAGAACCAGAACAGAAGTGGATGTTACTCACTTGTTCAGAGGACATTTTCCGGTGAAAATTATTATGTTGGTCATACTTCCAAAAAGTATAATCTGTGATTCTGAATGCCAGTATCCACACGGCGACTGACACACACACTCTCCTCAAACACTGTGTTCATCCGCGCTGTGCCGCGCCGAGGCACAACCCACGTAAAGCTGATAATTCCGCAAATGACTGCAATTGCAGATTTCGAGCAGAGATGGCGACAAAGAGGAAAAACTGCGGACTGCAGCTTTAAGTGAGTTTTCTCTTCTTCTGAAGGGTTAGGCGTGGCATGTCCGGGACGGTTCCCCCGTCTCTCTCCGGGACCTGTGGCTGTATTGTGAACGGACTCCTGTATATATTCGGAGGCTGCTGTGATGATGGACAGACTAATGAAGTACAGCTTTATTCAGTGCCGACTCTGTTCTTTTTCATCTGTCAAAGCCAGTACGTTCTGAATAAATGTCTTATTTCAGCTCTACTCAGTCGATCTCCACGATGGGGCGTTCAGCTGGAAGAAGCTCGAGCCCCAGTCCGGGTCTCCACCGTCACCGCGAGACAAACTGTCCTGTTGGGTTCATAAAGGAAGGTCAGCGCTTGATACTCATCCTCTAATATATATTAATATGGTCATATTTGTACTGAGTTTTGATGTCCTGCCAGAATGGTCTACTTTGGTGGATATGGCCACAAGCTGCGGAGCGACATCAGGGACCCGAAGAGCTTCGCTGTGGATGAAGCATCATGGGTAGATGTGCTCGATATGGAACTGCTCACAGACCAAGAGCGATGTGAAACGGGTCCATATCAGTGTCAGTTTTCTCTCGCCAGGCCGAGGACATCTTCTGGGGGTGGAACAGTGAAACGCACGAGTTTGATCCGGGAAGCAGAAGATGGACTGAACCTCAGACCTTTGTAAGTGATTCAAACGTCATTTAGCATTATGAATCAATGACTAATATTTAGCATTACCAGCTATGTGAATGCTAGACACAGATGAGTGTGTGTGTGTGTGTGTGTGTGTGTGTTCGACAGGGTCGCGCTCCTGCGCCGCGAGCTGCTCACGCTAGTGCTACGATCGGCAGTAAAGGTTTCGTATGTGGAGGGAGAATAAAGGTGAGTTACTCTTGTGTTTAATAGAGAAACATCACTCACACTGTTACAGCAGCGGCGTCTCTGAACTCAGCTCTCACATCACACACACACACACACACACACACACACACACACACACACACACACACACACACACTCCTGCCTTTACTGATCACTCCAGAACTACTGTCATGTGCAGTTCTGTTAGCATGCTTGTGTTTGTTTTCTGCACAGGAAACTAGAACATGTGATGTGTTTTGTCTGGATTTGAATTCATGGACATGGTCAGAAATGTAAGACATCTTTCAGAACAGTTACACACTTTTTATGTGTGTGTGTGTGTGTGTGTGTGTGTGAGAGAGAGAGAGAGAGAGAGAGAGAGGGCATGTTTTGCTATACTTTTGAAAATTGATTAATAAACATAATAAAATGTGTTTTTTGAAAATGTAAAAATGCAGAAAGTGTTATTTGATGGGTAGGGTTAGTGACAGCGTCAGCGTGTGTGAGTGTGTGTGTGTGTGTTGTACCTGAAGCGGATCTATCTGTGTGTTCTGCCGGTCTCTCAGCGTCTCCTGCAGCGTCTCTCCCTCGGGTCGCTCATGGCACACACTCTCACCAGTGTCAGACTCCGCACTCTTTCTGTTCGGTGGACTCAGTGAAGACTGCAGACCCATGAGTGAGTATCAGCACACACACACACACACACACACACACACACACACACACACACACACACGCACACACACACACACACACACTCTCTCACACACACACTCTCTCTCACACAAACACACACACAAACACACACACACACACACTTACAATCTCTCACACACACACACACACACACACACACACACACGCACACACACACACACTACAGATCAACCTACCCTAACTAGGAAGCGTGCTCGTTGTGTTCAGGCGACGGCTGGCTGCTGGATCTGGAGACGCGAGGATGGGCGAGGAAGGAGCATCAGCACGAGGACAAGCCACGGTTCGTGAAAGATGATGAGTTTAAACAATCTGTATTTTATGGACGCAAATAAGAGACATAACTATTTGAAATTTAACAGCCACTGAATACTTAGTTTTGAAATATTTTATTTTGAAAAACATTTATCTGAATTGATTTGCTCTGAATTCACCCCTTTGAAATTGTTTTACTTCGGAAACCATGTATCTGAATTTACTTGTTTCGAATTTATCTCTGAAATTTAAATAGGCCTACGAAAATTCTTGATTTACATTTTAAAAACCTGAATTTCGATTCATATTTTTCAATGCTCACAAATTCAGATACAAAAAAAAAAATCTACTTACAGAATTTCAGATCAAATAGATTAGGGTTGATCAAATTAGACTGACTGAATCAATCAATCAATCAAAATTAACTTTAGCTGGAAATAACATTATTCAAGAACCGCTATAAAGCCAAAACAATCTGTTACCTTAAATTATATGTTTATCTCTGTAAAGCTGCTTTGGAACAATCCATTGTTAAAAGCGCTATATAAATGAAGATGACTTGACTTGACTGCTCAAATTCAGATCGAAAAATTCAAGTTCAATATTCACATGGTAACATCCGGGCTACCCAGGATAGGACACGCCCACACCGGGGGGAAAACAATCCAACCGTCTTCATTGACTTTGCATTGTGAGAGGCTGCCTTCTTGTCATTTATGACTTTTAACAAAAAACTAAACCCGTCCTTCGGATGAGACGTTAAACCGAGGCCCTGACTTTCTGTGGTCACAAAAAATCCCAGGATGTCTTTCGAAAGAGTAGGGGTGTAACCCCAGTGTCCTGGCCAAATTTGCCCAGTGGCCTCTGTCCATCATGGCCTCCTAATCATCCCCATATATACCAATTGGCTTCATCACTCTGTCTCCTCTCCACCAGTAAGCTGGTGTGTGGTGGGCGTTCTGGCGCAATATGGCTGCCGTCGCATCATCCAGGTGGCGCTTTGAGTGTCCAGAAAGGCGCTATATAAATGTAATGAATTATTATTATTAATTATAAACAATATCTAAAAGCTGTTGTGAGACAAGGTGTACAGCAAACAAGCTAAATAACCCAGGGTTAGCTAACCCTAACCCAAGCTGTCGACCCCAAAACATATCCAAACAATATAGAAAAATAAAACAACAGAGTAGATACAGTATACAAGATACAAGAAAAACCTCAACACACACACACACACACACACACACACACACACACACACACACAAGCTCTCACTATCCCCCCTCTTCACAGACAAAATAAAGTAAATCACAGTGGTTCCCAAACTGTGGTATGTATACCACTAAACAATAAAACCTTATTTAATCTTAGACTCAGCATGATGGTGCTCTGAAAGTCAAGCATTTTAAGAGTGGTATTAAGTGTGACACAATAATCCCAAAAATAACTGACAAAGTTGACATCACTAGATATGTATTTCTACATATAAACACATTCATACACCCATAAATAACATGACACATAATAATGCTAAATCTGAAATACTAGAAACATAGTATTCTGAAGATGTGTTAACAAAGCAGTTCAGAACCGAGGAAAAGATGTAAGCGAGCGGATAAATGCAGGAAGGCTGTTCCAGTCACGAGGGGCTTTAACACAGAAGGCATATTTCCCCATTTCTCTCTTAACTCTAGGGACAGTAAAGAAGATCTGTTCGTTGTGACGAAGATTATATTGTGAACTATAAGGCACTAAATATTGCGATAAATAATATGGATATTGAAAGTGAATGCATTTAAATATAAGCTCAAACCAATTAAATGCGACCTTTTGTGATCTCCTGTGTGAACCCAGGGTTAGCTAACCCTAACCCAAGCTGTCGACCCCAAAAACGGTTTGTTTCAGGACATAAAAGTGGATCAATTGAGAAAGAGCGCAACTATTTCTCGAACTACTCCCACTACGCCCACTGGACCACGACATGATATTGTAAAAAAAAACACACAACAAACATTCATAATTTTAACTATGTCAATTGCTTTAATTCACCATGCACCCTATGTGATTGCCTCGTCTTATTGCCTCAGTAGCCTATTTTGTCTCCTTGAAGGCTGGCTTTTCCGGTTCGGAAGCTTATAAAAATGTATTTCTGTTTTTTTTTAAGCTTGTTTGCTGTACACCTTGTCACACAGCAGCTTTTAGCCATTTTTCTGTCTTTTGTTATATGTTATAAGGAGGCAGCCTCTCGCAATGCAAAGTTAATGGAGACGGTTGGATTGTTTCTCCCCGGTGTGGGCGTGGCCTAAACACGCTCTGTCTCCACACAGCCTCAGCTGTTTGGCCTATCCTGGGTAGCCCGGATGTTACCATGTGAATATTTAACTTGAATTTTTCGATCTGAATTTGAGCAGTCGAATTTGATCAACCTGAATCTATTTTATCTGAATTTCTGTAAGTTGATTTTTTTTTTGTATCTGAATTTGTGAGCACAAAAATAGTAGTGAATTCAGAGCAAATAAATTCAGATAAATGTTTTTCAAAATAAAATATTTAAAAACTAACTATTCAGTGGCAGTTAAATTTCAAATAGTTATGTCTCTTATTTGCTTCCATAGTATTTCTACAGGGTTCTATATAGTCTGCTTTCCTCAGGCTTTGGCACAGCGCTTGTCCCGGAAGAGACTCAGATGTGATTGTGTTCGGAGGAAGTCATGATTATATTCTTCTGGTGGACAAAGTAAGTCTCGAGCTTCTGACACACAGATGAATCCCGCTAACATGAGGAAGGTGTGAGTGAGAACGGTGTGTGTTTCAGGGCCACTGCAACGACGCGCTGGTGTTCCAGACCCAGCCGTACCCGCTGATCCGGTACGATCCCGAACAACCACACACACATCACAGAGAACACACAACTAATGCGCTTTATTCCCACAGGGTATGCCAGGACTTCATTGCAAACCATTCCAGTGTGTTTCAGTCCCAGATCCTGTGTTTACCACCAAAGCTGAGGCGCGCTGTGGAGAACCGGACCAGCAGAACATCACAGAATATATTCAGAACCGCCCAGTGATTCGCTTTATAATAAGCTACTGGGTAACACTTTATTTTACTGTGTCCTTGTTACATAAGTTACTTGTACTTACCGATGACATCACAGTTTTCTCCAGAGCGGCTATATATATAAATTAACTTAAATTAATAACTTTTTTACAACAAAAATCAACCATCACTGAACTTACTTAAGCTGGACTGTGACGCTATTCTCTTCTATAAACAAACTTTGTTGCATTATTGTCCTGTTATCTCTGTAAAGCTGCTTTGAAACTCTGTGTTGTAAAAAGCGCTATATAAATAAAGGTGACTTGAATGAGTAATAACAGTAATTTATGCATAATTACATGCAACTAAACCTACACCGAATCCTAATCCCTGACCCTATAGTAAGTACATGTAGTTGCTTAATAATACTCAGTACTTAAATATATAATTACACTGTAACAATGAAACCTTAAAATAAAGTGCATCCAGCTTCTGTACATAAGAAAAAAGGTTTACTTAAGCTTTGTTTTCACAATTAATATTGATACTGTGTAATTAATAGTGTGTGTGTGTGTTTGGAATGATTTGCTTTATAATAAACTACTGTACGTCACGTTTGTTTTCTAAATAAATATTGTTAAAAGGTCTACATTCAGGATTGTTAAACTATAATTATTTTCCCGTTTTGTGTTTCTTTCTGGGAACCGTTTATTAAACATCGAATGACTCACTTTCCACTGGTCTGGTTATTAATGTGTCTATTGAAAGAGAAAACCATTCAAAATAGTGCACACAGTTAAATTAGTACAATTACTACAAACAAGAAGATAAATATTGAACTGAAGAGACCGGCGCGTTCACGCAAAGCGCGCTTCGACTGCGGACGCGCGCCCTGTTGTGTAGCAGGTTTCCATGGTTACCGAGTCCTCCATTCATCACTACTGAGTTTTTCTGGTCGCTGTAGTTTGGAAAGACCCCCAAGAGATTAATACAGCTGGTCAGTAACTTGAAGTTAACAATCTAGAATGGATATGGGGAGCAAACTCGAAGAACTGAATTTGACACGCGATGAAATGAATAGATTCGGTAAAGCGCTAAAAGACGAGACGTTCCGCGAGTTACTGCAGGAATACGCGGCTGAGATCTCGGACCCGGAGAACCGGAGGAGATATGAGGAGGAGATCACTCAGATGGAGGAGGACAGGGGCAATAACGTGCAGTTTATTCACCCCGAGGCGAATCACGTGCTCAAAACACGCAGCGCGCGCGGGAAATGCTTCATCAACATCTGCTCTAATCCGCGCATCGGTGAACCGTCGTGTGAAGCAGCTCGAGACCGAGGCGGGGAACTGGGTCAGAACTGGCGCTTACCGTTCAGTCTGACACCGGGCCGAGCCGACCGAGACGCCGCGGGGAACGGCTGTGAGGTTTACGATGTCGTTTTCCATCCAGACGCGCTTCACATGGCGGCAAAAAACGCGAGATTCATGAAACTCATCCACAGAACCGCCATCGGAGGGATCGAAGACTCTTTCCACATCAAGATAGACAGAGAGCAAGTCAAGCAGCTGAAGATGAAGTATAAAGGTGTTGCACATCCAGCTGTGATCCGCAGGCCGATCCCCGGACACCACCAGAAGAACCGGAGCTCCGGTGAGGACATGCTGTCGTTTCCATATCCAGATGAGAATCAAACAGGACCAGAACCAGAACCCAAAGCGAGCCAAAGTCCTCCTAATCCTGATGACCTCAGATCCAAACAGCCCATCAAACCACATTACACCATAAAATACCGATCAGTCGTGGATTTGCAGGATTACAGGTGCTCCCGAGACTCGGGGCCCGGGGCCCGACCCAGAGAGATCGTGGTCATCATCGATGTGCCGCTGCTGGGATCAGCACTGGACGCTGAGGTGTGTGTGACGGAGCGACACCTCGTCTTGGAGGCTCCAGAACCAGCGTACCGACTGGACCTTCCGCTCGCCTATCCGGTGGATGAAGAGAAAGGAGATGCAAAATTCAACAAAACTAAGAAACAGTTGACAATCACTCTTCCCGTTCGGCCAGCGAAAACCCTGGAGTTACAGATGAGCTGCGATGAGGCGAAGAGTGACGTCAACGAGGAAGCAGATCAGAACACAAAAGAGGACGGTCTTGATCCGGATCACACAGGAGGAGGTCTTGATCCGGATCACACAGGAGGAGGTCCTGATCCGGATCACACAGAAGGTCTTGATCCGGATCAAATAGGAGGAGGTCCTGATCCGGATCACACAGAAGGTCTTGATCCGGATCACACAGGAGGAGGTCCTGGTCCGGATCACACAGGAGGAGGTCTTGATACGGATCACACAGGAGGAGGTGTTGATCCAGATCACACAGGTCTTGATCCGGATCACACAGGAGGAGGTCCTGATCCGGATCACACAGGAGGAGGTCTTGATACGGATCACACAGTAGGAGGTGTTGATCCAGATCACACAGAAGGTCTTGATCCGGATCACACAGAATCAGAGCGGAGTCAGCTGACGTGTGATACGACATTTGAGCCTCAATTCACAGATTTAACGACAGATCGACAGACACACGAGATGAGCAACAATCTAATCATCAACCCAACAGAGAACCGGACTGAACCGGATCGGTCTGTAGAAGATGAAACCAACACCAATCGAGCAGTCGAGTCTTCATCTGATACAGTACGTGGCCAACTTATAATACTCTCATATACATATAATATCAATGTATCAAATTCATTGGATTTTCAGTGACTGATTTTTGCTCATGATATTACAGTAGATATTAGTGATGTTTCTCATGATATTACAGTAGATATTAACGTTAGTGATGTTTCTCATATTACAGTAGATATTAGTGATGTTTCTCATGATATTACAGTAGATATTAGTGATGTTTCTCATGATATTACAGTAGATATTAGTGATGTTTCTCATGATATTACAGTAGATATTAGTGGTTTCTCATGATATTACAGTAGATATTAGTGATGTTTCTCATGATATTACAGTAGATATTAGTGATGTTTCTCATGATATTACAGTAGATATTAGTGGTTTCTCATGATATTACAGTAGATATTAGTGATGTTTCTCATGATATTACAGTAGATATTAGTGATGTTTCTCATGATATTACAGTAGATATTAGTGATATTTCTCATGATATTACAGTAGATATTAGTGATGTTTCTCATGATATTACAGTAGATATTAGTGATGTTTCTCATAATATTACACTAGATATTAGTGATGTTTCTCATGATATTACAGTAGATATTAGTGATATTTCTCATGATATTACAGTAGATATTAGTGATATTTCTCATGATATTACAGTAGATATTCGTGATATTTCTCATGATATTACAGTAGATATTCGTGATATTTCTCATGGTATTACAGTATATTAGTGATGTTGCTCATGATATTACAGTAGATATTCGTGATATTTCTCATGGTATTACAGTATATTAGTGATGTTGCTCATGATACTAGTGATGTTGCTGTGTTTCTGCAGGGGTTCGTCAGGGAATCTCATTGTCTCCACGGTAGAGATGAAGAGGCAGAAAACACGTCACTTCAGACCGATGACAACACACTGATCCATCAGCAAACCAGCAGCTCTGTGACGCAGCGGGAGGATCCCAACCAACCAAACTCTACTCGGGAGGATCCCAACTCTTCTCGGGAATCTGAAGGTCCAGAGTCGAAGCGTTCTTCAGGAGACTGCGGGAGCGACGGGAATGCTGGGATACGGTCGGAGGACCCAGTGCTGAGAGAGACCAGTCACATGACCTCGGCCGCCTTGCGTTTCGAGAACACTCTGCGCTTTGATTTGGACTAAACGTCAAATTGATATTCTTGGAAAGTCATTTAATTAGTTAAAATAAACTGTGAATAAATTAAACCTGGAGTAAAATAAAAATATTTTTTGTAAATCACCAAAAATGCTCAAACTTAAAACAGAGATTGACCTTGAGATTGGAAAAAGAATAGAAATAAAACTTGAAATAAAAGAAAATTGCACAAATATGAAGAAATATGGTGTGAAATCATTTTTCTTTGTTATACTACATTTTATTAGTTTCACAAAGCATTTGTTGTGTTGCAGGAATTCACAGTCTTTTCCACAAAAGATAAAAGAGAATAAACACAGAAACACAAGCGGGGTCATCTGAGGTCGCGCTGCACGCAGCCGTCCATGAACTCGCAGTAACACACGAGAGAGCAGAAGTGTTTCTGCACCGGCGCCTCGGTGCCGCCCATGTTGTCCACCAAAACCACTGTGTGCGACACCAGGTGCAGGTTCATGCCCACCGCCGTCTGGATGAAGGAGTTCACACACGCGCGCCCGCAGTCACACACCTTACAGAAGTCCAGCTCATCACACAGCTGGAAGGGGACGAGGTGAGGCCCGTGCGGGATCCTGAACACAAGCACACAAACACACGTTAGCGGGATCCTGAACACAAGCACACAAACACACGTTAGCGGGATCCTGAACACAAGCACACAAACACACGTTAGCGGGATCCTGAACACAAGCACACAAACACACGTTAGCGGGATCCTGAACACAAGCACACAAACACACGTTAGCGGGATCCTGAACACAAGCACACAAACACACGTTAGCGGGATCCTGAACACAAGAACACAAACACACGTTAGTGGGATCCTGAACACAAGCACACAAACACACGTTAGCGGGATCCTGAACACAAGCACACGTTAGTGGGATCCTGAACACAAGCACACGTTAGCGGGATCCTGAACACAAGCACACAAACACACGTTAGCAGGATCCTGAACACAAGCACACAAACACACAAGCACACGTTAGCGGGATCCTGAACACAAGCACACGTTAGCGGGATCCTGAACACAAGCACACAAACACACGTTAGCAGGATCCTGAACACAAGCACACAAACACACAAACACACGTTAGTGGGATCCTGAACACAAGCACACAAACACACGTTAGTGGGATCCTGAACACAAGCACACAAACACACGTTAGCGGGATCCTGAACACAAGCACACGTTAGTGGGATCCTGAACACAAGCACACGTTAGCGGGATCCTGAACACAAGCACACAAACACACGTTAGCAGGATCCTGAACACAAGCACACAAACACACAAGCACACGTTAGCGGGATCCTGAACACAAGCACACGTTAGCGGGATCCTGAACACAAGCACACAAACACACGTTAGCGGGATCCTGAACACAAGCACACGTTAGCGGGATCCTGAACACAAGCACACAAACACACGTTAGCGGGATCCTGAACACAAGCACACAAACACACGTTAGCGGGATCCTGAACACAAGCACACGTTAGCGGGATCCTGAACACAAGAACACAAGCACACGTTACTGAACACAAGCACACAAACACACGTTAGCGGGATCCTGAACACAAGAACACAAACACACGTTAGCGGGATCCTGAACACAAGCACACAAACACACGTTAGCGGGATCCTGAACACAAGAACACAAGCACACGTTACTGAACACAAGCACACGTTAGTGGGATCCTGAACACAAGCACACGTTAGCAGGATCCTGAACACAAGCACACAAACACACGTTAGCGGGATCCTGAACACAAGCAAACAAACACACGTTAGCGGGATCCTGAACACAAGAACACAAACACACGTTAGTGGGATCCTGAACACAAGCACACAAACACACGTTAGTGGGATCCTGAACACAAGCACACAAACACACGTTAGCGGGATCCTGAACACAAGCACACAAACACACGTTAGCGGGATCCTGAACACAAGAACACGTTAGCGGGATCCTGAACACAAGCACACGTTAGCGGGATCCTGAACACAAGCACACGTTAGTGGGATCCTGAACACAAGAACACAGGCACACGTTTGTGGGATCCTGAACACAAGCACACGTTAGCGGGATCCTGAACACAAGCACACATTAGCGGGATCCTGAACACAAGAACACGTTAGCGGGATCCTGAACACAAGTACACAAACACACGTTAGCGGGATCCTGAACAAAATAACACAGGCACACGTTAGCGGGATCCTGAACACAAGAATACTCCGCTTACATGCTCTGCTGTGTAGCCTATACATGCGTGTGGCGAGGCGTGCGATTTTCGAATAATAATCGAATAATTCCCAGCAATTATCAAATATTATTTTTGCTAATATATATTTTTGCTAATCAAATATTATTATTTTTTTTATTTCTCATTTTTGTATTATTAATTAATTAATTAATTAATTATATTTTTTAGTGTACATGTATGTGTATACTGTTTCTGAACCCAAGTTGGGCTTGTATTGGTGTATGTTGTTTCTGGAAGCAGTATACACCATGTATGTGTATACTGTTTCTTGATCCCTATGCAGTTGTCATTAGTTCTGGGCAAGTGTGGAGCCTGGGGCCTTGAGATAGTACCTTCACTCCGTCTGCCTGTACTCTTTTGCCCTGCATTTCTGGTTTTCTGTCAGGTTAAGCACTATATGTCTTACCTTTCTTAATGCATTACATTTCGAGATACATACTCATTTAATTGGTTGCTTAAAACAAGGAATGAGGAAAAACAAAAAACATTAATAGGCCTAAGCAGGATAAGCGAGGCATGATCGTGGTGACCTGGGTTTGCATGGAGCTGGTTCCATGCTACACGTCTCGTTTTTTTACCTTTCTCTTTTAATGCAACACACTAGCTGACATGCATATACATCCATCACGAGCAAAAAAAAAAAAAAAAAGGGAAAAGAAAGGGAAGGAAAAAAACACAGAGACACACAAAAACCCACAACAACAACAAACAAACAGGGTAAGTATGGCATGTGTGTGACGGCCGGAGACGGGGAGTGTTCTTGGTGGTGAGTGATGGGGGGGTCCTTGGGCCCCAGGCTCCGGTGCACTTCGTCTTATCGCCTATAGCCCATTGTAGTGTGTCTTGGCCAAGGGGAGATCAGAGACATCTTTTTTTATTTATTTATCATATTAGCCTTAATTCTTTTTCATTTTTTTTTATTTTATTATTTTTATTTTTTACTATTATTATTATTATTACTATTTAGTTAATTTTTATCATGTCTGTTGTATCTGTAAGATTTTCTTCTGTTAAGTTATTTCCACTTACACACCCAGTAATACATGCACACACACACACGTTTTCATGTTTACATGTTAATGTCTATGTATGAGACCTTTATGTTTTTTGTTGTGTCAGTTACTTGTATGTATTGTATTACATAATAAAAAAATATATTATTTTTGCTTGAAATTCCCATCCCTAACATTAGCATGAACGCGTGACGTCAGCAGACCTAAGTTAGCTCACCTGAGGTCGACCACGGCGCGCGCCGTCAGCTCTTGCAGCGTTAGCGGGAACGTGAGACGGATCGTGTGCTCCAGAGCGTTGGCTTGAGTAAACGGGTTCCCGAACAGGTCCAGGTTCTCCAGGCACAGCTTCCTAAAGCCCGCAGGAAGTACCGAGAGCTGGTTCTGAGCCGCGGAGAGGAAGCGTAGCTTGGAGAGCCGGCCGATGTGGAAAGGGAGCCGCTGAAGCTGGTTAGCGTCCAGGCGCAGGTTCACCAGGTGCTGTAGCTGGCAGAAGCGCGCGGGCAGAACCGTCAGCTGGTTCTGGCTCAGGTCCAGATGCTGCAGTGTGGTCTGGAGAGTGGACACACACAGGGCGTCAGGGAAGCTCTGCAGGCGGTTGTTGTGCAGGATGAGTTCCGCGAGGCAGCGCAGGTCCCCGATGGTGGCCGGCAGCTTACGGATATGGTTGTTGCTAAGGTCGAGCCGGCGCAGCGAGCGCAGCGCTAGCATCCGCATGTCCACGCGGGTCAGCCGGCAGTACGACACCTGCAGCTGCTCCAGGGAGAAGGGGAAGCTGGACGCTAGCGGGTAGTCCTTCTTAGACAGAATGCTGAGCTTCTTCTTGGGTTTCTCCACGTCGCGTGCGCGGACTGGGCCGAGGGAGGATAGCGGGAGCGAGTCCGTGTCACTTCCTCTGTGAGCCAGTCGCACAGCGGACAGGAAGCTCTTCAAGCTGCTGGTGTCGGCCTGAAAAAAACACACACACACACACACACACAGCGTTGTAGAAGCAGCTTTTAATTAGCATCAGGATTCTATTAATGCAAAAGCAGGTCTGCAGGAAGTAGAACATTCCCTCGGCTTCTGTGAACCAGGTCAGATTACTGAGGATCACAGTCAGAGTATAAACTCAACTGATGCAATATAACTGATAATAACTGATAGAAGTATAAAAAGAATCTCTGCTACATCAACAAAACAGAGGATTTATCAATCCAGTGTATTATCATCACATTATTCTCACAGAAAGACTAATTTCAAGCTTAATGTTGCAACTAATGTAACACTTAAAATTGAAACTCTTATATGAGAGGAGAGTACTTTTATATCAGAGTAGCTGATTCAATAACAGTCAGAGAAAACATTTATATTCACAAAAAACTTGATCAAAATCCTTTACATTTTGATCAGATTAAAATCCTTATATGAGTCATCAACTCATTTATCATCAGATTATCAGTTTACATTTACATTTATTCATTTAGCTGACGCTTTTATCCAAAGCGACTTACAATTGCTATATATGTCAGAGGTCGCACGCCTCTGGCAACATGACATCATGACTTTTGCGTAAACAGACACGCCACTTTCAAGTCAAGTGGCGTGTTATCTATACGCATTTTGAGATATCCGCGTGTATGCGTGTATGTCTACGCCATTAATGTCCAAGTGATTCCGCGTATATGTACACGCCATTAAATTTCCGAGCGAAACGAAGCAAAATGTAGATCTACATCTGGGGAGCGATATTTTTTTTCCCTAGGATGGCAGGGGAAGACTCATAAATGCTATTAACCCCAGTGACGGGTAGGTTTAGGGACGGGGTGGAGGTAGGTCATATATTTATATATACAGTAATAACGTTAAGTCAACTGCGTTCATAAACACGCTGAAAAGCGATTGTGCGTGTTGATAGCACGCCAAAAATGGAAATACGAATTGGCATGTCATACACACGGGGTTAAGTGTCTTGCTCAGGGACACAATGGTGTCTCACAGTGGATTCGAACCCAGGTCTCTCACACCAAAGGTCTGTGTCTTATCCACTGCGCCATCACCACCCCAACAGTTTGCTGGTTTCAAGAATGAAAAAACAGTAATAACTGCACTTTGGATTGACTGTGTGATGATATTTATCAACATTGATTTAAAACACACTGGTGTCATTACAAACATGACGGCTCAAGTATTTCTCCAGTAGGACTGAAAGCACATCTTTACTTTACTCAGACAGATGTCAATCGCAGGCTCCTTCAGTCGAACCGTGGCTTTGCCCTCTTCCACAAACCAGGTGAAGAACTTCTCAATGTTCTCCTTCAGCTGCAGAGAAAACACACACAGATTCAAGACCCGGAGGAGAACAGATCTGTCGGAGCGGGCCATGAGGAAGACGAGGAAGGCTTGCCTTGTATTTGGACCCGCTTCTGTCTTTGGCAGTGCAGATCAGCAGAAACAGGCTGTGGTTCCGAGAGCTTCTGTCCTGCTTCCCGATGGATAAAACAGCCCGGCTGGGTTTGCCTTTATTCTTCAGACCGAATGTTGGTAACATCCGGTTAACAACCTCCACATCACATTGAAGCTTCATCCTTCAGGAGTCTGTGTGTGTGTGTGAGTGAGATAGAGAGAGTGTGTCTGTCTGTGTGTGAAACCAGGACTAACACAACACAACAACAGAGGAGACAGGGTTAGTTAGGCTTTGCGTTAGTCTGGGCTAGTTAGGCTCTGTGCTGGTTAGGTTCTGTGCTAGTTAGGGCTAACGTTAGTTAGGGTCAGTTAAGTTAGTCATGTATCGGTTATATGTTTTGCAAGTATTTCGCTTTAAAAAGTATATTTCTCCATTTAATATCAACAATACTGTGTTTGAATACTGAGTCGATTAGTAACTGATTACGAACACTAACTGGTTGGTATAGATCAGTATACAAGTGTTTGGTAAATAAGTAAATAAGCTCAGACTGAAATACATCGAGAAATAAACAAACCTGAAGTTCTAAGGCGCTCGCGCTTCTTCCGTTCAAAATCGGCTAATTAGCAAACCGGCAGATCCATAGCACAATTTCAGCCAAAGACCTATTGAATAAAACACCTTGTCTAATCTTGGAGCACAAGATCGTGTTTAAAACAGCAGACGGAAAAGATGTTTCATGTTTAATCTGTTGCGTAATGCGCGCTTCCTAGCGTCGCACATGCGCAGTGAACGCTGACTGACCTCACTAATATGGCGGCATCATTTTACCAGAAGATATTTCCGGTGAGGCCTTTCTGAATTAAAAACAGTTTTAATTCAAACGAACAGCGCTACTCATGACAACAAGCTACTCTCCATGACTCTCCACT
>CM060607.1:82500-127500 GCA_030578255.1 Tiaroga cobitis
TCAGGTGTGTGTGTGTTATCTCAGAATAAACCCCCTTCAGGTGTGTGTGTGTGTGTGTGTGTGTGTGTGTTATCTCAGAATAAACCCCCTTCAGGTGTGTGTGTGTTATCTCAGAATAAACCCCCTCCAGGCTGATGAAGACCTGATCCCCCTGTCAGGTTTATTCTGAGATAGGGGTGCACAATATTGACAAAAAGGTGATATTGCGATATCGATAATGAATATTGTGATATCGATATTAATTTAGATATTTTTTTAAACGCATGTAAAACTACAAAAGTTATGGGAAAACGCATCAAAAAAGATTAATAAATAAAACAAGTTCTTACAACATAAGGTTTATTTCAAATGACAGTTATATTGGACTGGTACAACATGAATAAATAAATAATAACCATGTCTACAGAACAGGACATGTTTACTGGTTGTATGTACACTACAGTGTAAAAAACTATAAATAAAGAGCAAGTCTACAGAACACACCTAGCCACTTTATGCGTTTTCTGTGATGGGATAGCTATCTGATCGTGAAGAGACCAGGTGTAAATGCCCTCCGAAACGCGTTCGAGACGGGTTTGAATCCGATCGCTGAAACCACTTCAGGAGGAGGTCTGGGGCTGGGCCGCGTCACAGACGAAACTGGACAAGTGTAAATGCATCTCGTTGTTGAAACCACATATGTAAAATTTACTCCTCCCAAAAACGCTAAAAATGAGAACGTGTTACAGGCTACATGTCATGTTATGGCCAGATATGACGACGCGCGCCGCTGCAACACGCATCAGCTGAGCATCTCTTCATCAAGCCAACGCGCAAACTATCACAAATCAAAGTGAAAGTAAGTCGCAGACGCTTTACACACAATTATCTTCATTAAAAGTAAATAAACGAAATGATCTAAACAGGGCTGTTGCCGTTCCTTCTTACTGCGTTATTTGATTTTGATATTTTAGCTGACGATCGAAAAATGCAGATCATAACTGTTGCTTTCGGGGACGTGCACTCCATTAAATCTGCATAGGCTATAGCGCGAGAACTGAAGATCGGATTTATATCCGTTTTGCAAAAACACATTTATGTGACCAGGTGTAAAAGGAATATCGTTTTGAGAAATCAGGTATCCAATCAGTGAAAACGCATGAAGTTGCCAGGTGCCCTGATACTTGTGCGCTGTTGTGACTGTGTGTGTGGGGGGACTGTGCAGGGCCGGAGTGGGGCCACTTTTCAGCCCGGGAGTTTCAGGCCCAAGACCGGCCCACTTTTCAGATTAACCTTACATCTCTAGCTTCCGTTATTGTTAACACAGCACGCTAGTAACTCGCTAACGTTAGCCTGCTAACGCGCCACCCGTGCGCTCATTTATATATTTATTTTCTCTCGCGTGCCCGCGCCTTTGAGTTCATAAAGTCCAGGTAAGTAAGAAATCAGTCAACAAACACGGTGAGTAATGTCTTCTTGTCCTGTTATTGTCACCTGTGTCACATGTCATATGTTTAGTATAGCCTTCTCCGATGGCAATATAGGATTTATATGTGATAAATGCAAGGAGACAGTCAGGCTGACGGAGAAGATTTCAGAACTAGAGACACGCATCCAAACTTTAATTGAGGATGGTAAGAATGCTAGATCTTTAGATCGTGTTTTGGATGCGCCTAGCATAGTAAACTCTTTACATGATTCGGTTCCGGCTGAAGTAGAGCCCGTGCAGCAGGGCAGATGGGTGACCGTGAGAGATCGTTCTAGTCGCGGATCAAAGAACCACTCTTCCGTTCCGATTCCCATAACAAACCGATTTGCCCCACTCAGTGAAACACCCACTGAGAATTCTGTTGATTGTGCCCTGGTAATTGGTGATTCGATCACACGGAACGTGAAAATAGAGACACCAGCCACCATAGTCACATGTTTGCCGGGAGCCAGAGCGCCTGACATCAAAGCAAATTTAAAAGTACTGGCTAATGCTAATCGTAAATTCTCTAAGATCATTATTCATGTCGGCACTAATGATGTTCGACTCCGCCAGTCGGAGATCACCAAAATTAATATTAAAGAGGTGTGTGAACTCGCAAGTACGATGTCAGGCACTGTAATTTACTCTGGCCCCCTTCCTGTACGCAGGAGTGATGAGATAGTTAGCAGATTGGCCTCACTGAACGGTTGGCTGTCGAAGTGGTGTCCGCAGAATAATATAAAATTCATAGACAATTGGGAAAGTTTTTGGGGCAAGCCTGATCTGTTGAAAAGAGATGGTATCCATCCCTCCTGGGCTGGTGCTGCTCTTCTCTCTAGTAATTTGGCTCATAGTCTTAGAGATAAAACATGACAATCTGGGGCTCAGGTCAGGAAGCAGACAGACTGGCTAAACCGACCGTCTGCTAGCGGCCTCACGTCACCAAGGTCAGATAAATCCCATCACATAGAGTCTCTTTCACCTAGATGTCATCATATAGAGACTGTGTCTGTTCCCCGAATTTGGAAATCCAAAAAACGTCAGGTTAAAAGTTTAATTGATGTTCAACAAATAAAAAACAGATATAATACAGATGAGCAAATGATAAAGCTTGGGTTGCTGAATATTCGATCCCTTACTTCAAAATCTCTCATAGTTAATGATATGATTTCAGATTATAATCTTGATATGCTGTGTTTGACAGAAACCTGGCTAAAACCAAACGATTACATTATTTTAAATGAGTCAACCCCACAAGATTACAGTTATAAACATGAACCTCGTCTGAAAGGCAAAGGGGGAGGTGTTGCTGTAATTTATAGTAATATTTTCAAAACCACTAAGAAATCTAGCTTTAAATATACTTCTTTTGAAGTATTGGTGCTTAATGTAAAAATATATAGTGTAAACGATAAATCACATTTGAGAATTATGCTGGCTACTGTATACAGGCCACCGGGGCACCATAAAGATTTTATCAAAGAATTTGCGGACTTTCTATCAGAATTAGTATTTGCTGCAGATAAAGTACTAATTGTTGGTGATTTTAATATACATGTAGATAATGAAAAAGATGCATTGGGATTGGCATTTAAAGACATTGTAAACTCAATTGGAGTTAGACAACACGTGTCAGGACCTACTCATTGTCGTAATCATACTCTAGATCTAATATTATCACATGGAATAGATGTTGATGCCGTTGAAATTCTGCAGCAGAGCGATGACATCTCAGATCATTATCTAGTCTCATGTAAATTACATTTAGCCAAGGCTGCAAAGCCGACTCCGTGTTATAAATACGTTAGACCTATAACTTCTGCCACTAAAGATTGCTTTATCAATAATCTTCCTAATCAGTTTCATCATCTCAGCATCCCGGATAGCTTAGAAGAACTTGATATTGCAACAGAAACGTTTAACTCTCTCTTTTCCAGCACTTTAGACGCAGTTGCTCCGTTGCGCTTAAAGAAGATTAAAGAAAATAGCCCAACGCCGTGGTACAGCGAGCACACCCGGGCCCTTAAGAGAGCAGCCAGAAAAATGGAGCGCAACTGGAAGAAAACTAAACTAGAGGTATTTCGGATTTCGTGGAAAGAGAGCTCGATTGCTTACAGAGAGGCTTTAAAAGCTGCGAGATCTGCTTATTTTTCAAACCTATTAGAAGAAAATAAACATAATCCAAGGTATTTATTTGAAACCGTGGCTAAACTAACGAAAAAGAAAGCTTCAAGCTCAGAAGTGTCCAAGCAACACAGCAGTGATGACTTTATGAACTTCTTCACTTATAAGATTGATAATATCAGGGACAAAATTATAACTATGCAACCGTCTACCACAGTATCGCATCAGGAAGTGCATTGTAGTCTCCCTGAGGAAAAATTTGATTCATTTGTTGCTATAGGAGAGGAAGAATTCTGCAAACTCGTTAATTCATCTAAAACGACAACTTGTATGTTAGATCCTATACCGACTAAGCTACTGAAAGAGATGTTTCCAGAGGTCATATATCCTCTTCTTAATATCATTAATTCATCTTTGTCTCTAGGATACGTACCAAAAACCTTTAAACTGGCTATGATAAAACCGCTTGTTAAAAAACCACAACTTGATCCTACAGAATTAGTCAATTACAGGCCGATCTCGAATCTGCCTTTTCTGTCAAAGATATTAGAAAAAGCAGTATCTTCACAACTGTGTTCCTTTCTAGAAAGAAATGATATCTGCGAGGATTTTCAGTCCGGATTTAGACCGTACCATAGTACTGAGACCGCTCTCATTAGAGTCACAAATGATTTGTTCTTATCATCCGATCGTGGTTGTATCTCTCTATTAGTGTTACTCGATCTTAGTGCTGCATTTGACACAATTGACCACAACATTCTTTTAAATAGACTAGAAAACTATGTGGGCATTAGTGGAATTGCACTAGCATGGTTTAAATCATACTTAACTGACCGTTATCAGTTTGTAGCAGTAAATGAAGAGATGTCTTATCGATCACAAGTTCAGTATGGCGTACCACAAGGCTCAGTACTAGGACCGCTGCTGTTCACTCTGTACATGCTACCATTAGGAGATATCATTAGGAAACATGGAGTTAGCTTTCACTGTTATGCCGATGATACTCAGCTGTATATTTCTTCAAAACCCAACGAAACTTACCAATTCACAAAATTAACGGAATGCATAGCTGATATAAAAAATTGGATGACTAGTAATTTCCTTCTACTAAATTCTGAAAAGACAGAGATTCTAATTATTGGACAAAAAACTTCCACACGTAATAACCCAGAATACTGTCTAACACTTGATGGCTGCTCTGTCAAGTCTTCGTCGTCGGTTAGGAACCTGGGTGTGCTCTTTGATACCAACCTTTCTTTTGAAAGCCACGTGTCTAGTATCTGTAAAAGTGCATTTTTCCATCTTAAAAATATATCCAAAATACGCCATATGCTCTCATTGGGAAATGCGGAACAATTAGTCCATGCGTTCATGACCTCAAGGCTAGATTATTGTAATGCTCTACTGGGTGGTTGCCCTGCACGCTTAATAAATAAACTACAGCTAGTTCAAAACGCCGCAGCTCGAGTTCTTACCAGAACCAGGAAATATGACCATATTAGCCCGGTTCTGTCAACACTGCATTGGCTCCCTATTAAACATCGTATAAATTTTAAAATATTGTTGATTACCTACAAAGCACTAAATGGTTTAGCTCCGCAGTACTTGAGCGAGCTCTTAACGCATTATAGTCCTTCACGTCTATTGCGATCTCAAAATTCCGGCCAGTTGATAATACCTAGAATATCTAAATCGACTGCAGGCGGTAGATCCTTTTCCTATTTAGCACCAAAACTCTGGAACAGTCTTCCTACCATTGTCCGGGAAGCAGACACACTCTGTCAGTTCAAAGCTAGACTAAAAACACATCTCTTTGACCTAGCATACACATAATACATTATAGACTTCTATAAATTCAATGTTAGGCTGCATAGATTAGGTCAGCCGGAACTGGGAACACTTCCCTTAAATCTTGATGTACTCGCTGCATCATAAGAAGAATGGCATCTACGCTAATATTAGTGTCTTTGTTTATCCCAAGGTTTTCCCGCAGCCTGCCGGATCCAGGCCGTGTCCAGATCTGACGAAGGAGATCCGCCTGGACCCGATGACAATGCAGTGCTGAAGTGTCCACTATCCTCTCCCTATGGAGGATCCCTTTCCCACTCTACAGATGAAGCGTTGTGAATTCCGGCTCGCGTACCCCGAAGTGATAAAATAAAACAAAATTCTGTATCAAAATTTATAGGCAAGAAAAGTAGTTTGTTTAGGCTGGGTTGTATGAATTATAAACCTGCGCACATATTTTAAAAAGCACATAACTATAGAATCAATTCTGAATGAGCATGTGAACGCCGTCAGCGTTAATCACAGGTTCGCGTTTAAAAGTCTGATCATTTCGACGGAGGTGAATCAATCAAAGTTAACTTTAGCTGGAAATAACATTATTCAAGAACCGCTATAATGCCAAAACAATCTGTTACCTTAAATTATATGTTTATCTCTGTAAAGCTGCTTTGAAACAATCCATTGTTAAAAGCGCTATATAAATGAAGATGACTTGACTTGACTTGACTTGACTTTTCCATGGAGGAAATTGGATAAATGAAGCAACTGTTCAGCTCTTACTATTGTGTAGTTTTTATTAATACCATGGTTCAACAACAATGTAAAGGTTAAATAATAATTCACTTAAGCTGAGAAGTTAACAAAAAATATCATGGTCATTATCATTTTTCTGGATGGGTATCAAATTGTGGTAATTTACTCCTTTACTACACCCACTTCTGAACAAACAATACATTTTGGTTTATCACGTACCGTCATATACTGCTCTTTCTTAAAATTACAGAGGGATTTATGGATATCTACTTTTGTTATCCTGTAAATCAGAATATACCGTCAATAGCCTTAAAAAATGATTTTCACCATGTTTTTTGGAATAAAATGTTATATAAATCAGGCTACGAATAATATATTTACAAATCCCTCTGTAAATGTCTTCATAATATAACTAGGTACAAGACTGGAAGGTTTGGTGTATACAGGTGCTACTGAAGTGGAGATTTCGGACTTGGAGTATGAGAGAAAGGTCATTTTGAGAAAATGGGCTTTAAAGATTTAGCATCAGCCAATGAGATTGCGCATTCACAGTTAAATCCCCCCTTTTACTTTCACGATTGGTTGCTGATAAAAAGGAAATGACCATATTTGGATCCGACAGCATTGTACAGCAGAGAGAGAGCTTTCTAGCAGTGTGTGTGATGACAGGGTGCAGACAGCGATCGCGGAGCAGCGGGATGATTTAGATCGCCAACTTTTAAAGAATTTATGAGAAATCTACAGACGCAAACAGACAAAGTGTAGTAAGATAAAAACCTAAATGTGTATTTCGGACTTTTTTTCACCACAAGTCTGAAAGAAAACAAATACCCCAAAATCTCAAAATTGACCTGTAAAAAAATTATGTTTTTGCCTGCCGTGTCTCGCCTTAATTATATTTAATATTTTTCTTGTGAATAGGTTGACATGCTAATCATTAGGCCTATCTCTCTTTACCTGTTTCCACTTGTGTTTGTCCTCTTGAAAATAAATCTGTAAGCTTGGCCAGTTGGCAGCATCCTCCAATGCCTTTCTTTTTTTCAACCTGGCTTTTCCAGCCCCTCCTGGCCTCTTCCTCCCATCCATCCTCCGTGACCCATACAGTTATACGGTAGGGCCGGCCCAGCTATCGGTAGCCTATACTACCTGAGAAAACATTTTGAAAAAGACGGGCTATGGACCCTACCAACTCTATTTGGAAGAGGAGGGGAGAACTCCCTTACATGGTACAACCCATGCAGAGGCTGCGCGCTGCGGTGTTAGAATGTGGAACGTGTGTAGCCTTTAAGAGAAGATAGACAACGTGACAAATGTAAAAAAAAAATATAAAAAAAAATCCTCGACCGGCCCAAAAGTGAAGCGGCCCACCGGGAATTCTCCTGATTACCCACTCCGGGCCTGGGACTGTGTGGTAGTAGAGCAAGGGAGAAGTGAGAGAGTCACGGCGATTAGCTTTGAGCGAGTAGCGACTCAGTCATATTGAGAAAAACAAAGTGTCTCCCCTGTTCTTTCTGACCACTGGAAATCTGTTGCATGAAAAGTTAACTCTCTTCTTGATTTCATGTTGTTTATGGAGAAGGAGAATCAGGAAATGCAACGGTGCATGTCGGACTGGTGTTGTGCCGAATTTCGACCCCCGCCAAATTATTACCCCCCTAGCATAGGTTTAGGATTAGTTGTGGGTGAGGGGTAGGATTAGGGGCGGGGTTGGGATTAGGCAATCAGGTACTGACTTCAACGAGGGGGGTAATAATTTGGCAGGGGGTCGAAATTAGGCACAACACCGGACGCATCATAAACAAAATATCGCATAAATATCGCCAGATTTTCGATATTGATATCGAGCAACGTGATATCGCGATAACGATATTGATTCGATATATCGTGCACCCCTATTCTGAGATAACACACACACACCTGAAGGGGGTTTATTCTGAGATAACAACCGGCTGGATGTACATTATCCCTTACGTGAAGGGTCATCTCACACTAACTCTGTAAACATAACTCTATCCTTGTATCAGAATGCCGATGCTGAAGCGACTGAATTCACTGACTTGTACTTGCCGAAGAACGAAATCTGGATCTACAACATGGAGACAGGAACATGGTGAGTTCCCTGAGCGTGCCGGCCGTAGGGAACACACTCTCTCACACACACACACACACTGCTGCTGCTGACGGTGTGTGTGTGTGTGTGTGTGCAGGCGTGTGCAGCGCTCCGAGGGCGAGGTGCCGGACTCCATGTCGGGCGGCTGCGGCTCCAGTGTGGACGGAGTTCTGTACGTGTTCGGCGGACACCAGGCCAGAGGAAACACCAACACAGTGAGGCTTTATAACGACACGGACACTATATCTCTGCGCTGATGTGTGTGTCTGAAGCTCCAGATGTTGGTGTGTGCGCGTGTGTGTGTGTGTGTGTGTGTGTGTGTGTGTGTCTGAAGCTCCAGATGTTGGTGTGTGCGTGTGTGTGTGTGTGTGTCTGAAGCTCCAGATGTTGGTGTGTGCGTGTGTGTGTGTGTGTGTCTGAAGCTCCAGATGTTGGTGTGTGTGTGTCTGAAGCTCCAGATGTTGGTGTGTGTGTGTGTGTGTGTGTGTGAAGCTCCAGATGTTGGTGTGTGTGTGTCTGAAGCTCCAGATGTTGGTGTGTGTGTGTGTGTCTGAAGCTCCAGATGTTGGTGTGTGTGTGTGTGTCTGAAGCTCCAGATGTTGGTGTGTGTGTATGTGTCTGAAGCTCCAGATGTTGGTGTGTGTGTATGTGTCTGAAGCTCCAGATGTTGGTGTGTGTGTGTCTGAAGCTCCAGATGTTGGTGTGTGTGTATGTGTCTGAAGCTCCAGATGTTGGTGTGTGTGTGTGTGTGTGTGTGTGTGTGTGTGTGTCTGAAGCTCCAGATGTTGGTGTGTGTGTGTGTGTGTGTGTCTGAAGCTCCAGATGTTGGTGTGTGTGTGTGTGTGTGTGTATGTGTGTGTATGTGTCTGAAGCTCCAGATGTTGGTGTGTGTGTGTCTGAAGCTCCAGATGTTAGTGTGTGTGTATGTGTCTGAAGCTCCAGATGTTGGTGTGTGTGTGTGTGTGTGTGTCTGAAGCTCCAGATGTTGGTGTGTGTGTGTGTATGTGTCTGAAGCTCCAGATGTTGGTGTGTGTGTGTGTGTGTGTGTGTGTGTGTCTGAAGCTCCAGATGTTGGTGTGTGTGTGTGTCTGAAGCTCCAGATGTTGGTGTGTGTGTGTGTCTGAAGCTCCAGATGTTGGTGTGTGTGTGTGTCTGAAGCTCCAGATGTTGGTGTGTGTGTGTCTGAAGCTCTAGATGTTGGTGTGTGTGTGTCTGAAGCTCCAGATGTTGGTGTGTGTGTGTGTGTGTGTGTGTGTGTGTGTGTGTGTCTGAAGCTCCAGATGTTGGTGTGTGTGTGTGTGTGTGTGTATGTGTCTGAAGCTCCAGATGTTGGTGTGTGTGTGTGTGTGTGTGTGTGTGTGTGTGTGTGTGTGTGTGTGTGTCTGAAGCTCCAGATGTTGGTGTGTGTGTGTGTGTGTCTGAAGCTCCAGATGTTGGTGTGTGTGTGTGTCTGAAGCTCCAGATGTTGGTGTGTGTGTGTGTGTGTCTGAAGCTCCAGATGTTGGTGTGTGTGTGTGTCTGAAGCTCCAGATGTTGGTGTGTGTGTGTGTGTGTGTGTGTGTGTGTGTGTGTGTGTGTGTGTCTGAAGCTCCAGATGTTGGTGTGTGTGTGTGTATGTGTCTGAAGCTCCAGATGTTGGTGTGTGTGTGTGTGTGTGTGTGTGTGTGTGTGTGTGTCTGAAGCTCCAGATGTTGGTGTGTGTGTGTGTCTGAAGCTCCAGATGTTGGTGTGTGTGTGTGTCTGAAGCTCCAGATGTTGGTGTGTGTGTGTCTGAAGCTCTAGATGTTGGTGTGTGTGTGTCTGAAGCTCCAGATGTTGGTGTGTGTGTGTGTGTGTGTGTGTGTGTGTGTGTGTGTGTGTGTCTGAAGCTCCAGATGTTGGTGTGTGTGTGTGTGTGTGTGTGTGTGTGTGTGTGTGTGTGTGTCTGAAGCTCCAGATGTTGGTGTGTGTGTGTGTCTGAAGCTCCAGATGTTGGTGTGTGTGTGTGTGTGTCTGAAGCTCCAGATGTTGGTGTGTGTGTGTCTGAAGCTCCAGATGTTGGTGTGTGTGTGTGTGTGTGTGTGTGTCTGAAGCTCCAGATGTTGGTGTGTGTGTGTCTGAAGCTCCAGATGTTGGTGTGTGTGTGTGTATGTGTCTGAAGCTCCAGATGTTGGTGTGTGTGTGTGTGTGTGTGTGTGTGTGTGTCTGAAGCTCCAGATGTTGGTGTGTGTGTGTGTCTGAAGCTCCAGATGTTGGTGTGTGTGTGTGTCTGAAGCTCCAGATGTTGGTGTGTGTGTGTCTGAAGCTCTAGATGTTGGTGTTTCTCTCAGGTTTACCGTCTGCCGCTGCGATTGCCTGCGCTCCGCTGGGAGAAGATGAGTCTGACGGGTCTGGCTCCGACCTGCAAAGACAAGCTGGGCTGTTGGGTCCACAGAAACAGGTGTGTGTTCATCAGGCCAGTCAGACACTAGTTGATGTCATCAGCGAGGTCACACACACACCTCCTTTGCTCTGTCTCTGCAGGCTGGTGTATTTCGGAGGCTACGGCTACACCGCACAGCCCGGTCACAGAGGAACGTTTGAGCTCGATGAGAACTCGCTGATGGTGAGTCCGTGTTCATCAGCAGACGTCATGCGTGACACAGATGAGTGAGAGTGTGTTTGTGTGAGTGAGAGTGTGTTTGTGTGAGTGAGTCAAGTCTAGGGATGCAACGATTACAGATTTTTTAAGTACGATTATTGTCTGAGAAATAATCACAATTTAACGATTATCATGATTATTATGCATCAATTAATTTCACAACACTACTAATGTATAATATAACATGAAAACTCAACACTAGATTTTAATGTGTTATTTATTGCTGCCACAACACAGTACAAAATTATAAAATGACAAACAATAATCAATCTCTTCTTTTGGAATTAAAGATTAGTGCTTTGTAAACATCCAGTATTTTTCTTTTAAAAATAACAAATGAAGTCAAAGGCTGCAGGGCTCTTTGGTTGAAATAGATCACAAAATTATTAAGCGTTTAGTTTGTTCTAAATTTATTTTCAACCTGAGGTAGAAAACTTGAAAACATGAAAACAATATCTTGCTGGTATTTGACTTAAAAACATAAATAATACTATAAAGGGATAATAAATCCCAATGAAAATAAGAATAAACAAAGTATTTGGCTCTATTGAATTAAATGTAAGCTAAATATTTACTATGTATTTATTTTAAAAGAAAACAAATATAGTCCAAATGTTATCCACTTCAATATTATTGTACTTATTTTAATACTCTTTTATTATTAATCCAAATTTTACATGTGCCTTTAGAAAATCATCTAGGCCTATTATTCTCATTATTTTGGTTTGTTTGTTTGAAGTTTAAGTAAAAATTATAGAAAGAAACTGAGAACATCTCTCATGCAGTGTTATTAATAACTGAAATTCAGTTAATTGGTAGTCCTAGAAGTCTACACGGCCCTGATCTTATGTTAGTGTTTTACACCGGGTGTATTAAAACTACAAAGCCTAATGGTGTGTTCCCACCGAACGCGAATAGAGCGTCAAATGCGTCTATCGCGTCTAGTTAGACGCTTGAACAGTCGCTCGAGTTCAAATTTTTCAACTTGCGCGGAAAACATTTGCGGCAAACGCGTCGCCCAATTCGCCTCATTCGCAACGCCCGGCGCGAATGATGCGTCTATTCACGTCTTTGCATTGACTTTGTATGTAATCTACTCGCGCAGATAATTAAATTCGCGTTCGGTGTGAACACACCATTAAGGCGTTTTGTCGATGGAAATAGAGCGTCGCTATAGTCCCTCTGCCATAGTGGTTGATGAGCACGGCACTTTAAGTTGGTTCACCGCTGGTGTAACTTTGTTTTCGTTTTGTGTTGCAAAAGTTCCGTTCCGTGCAGAACACTCGGTGTAGCTTAGTCTTTACGATTAATTAACCATGACGTTTTAAAGCGCGGTTAATTGTGAAATCCGGTAATCGCTGCATCCCTAGTCAAGTCAAGTCACTAATATTGTTGAATATTACATTTAGTGGTGCACGTTATATCGGCCGCCGATATAATATCGGCCGATATGGTCAATTTTTTACACATCGGTATCGTTCCGATGTCAAAATAGGGCCGATGTGAACAGGCCGATAATCATTCCTGTGAATTTGACGTGTGTGTGGATGTGAGTGTGGGGGCGGGGATGTTTGTTTTTGCACGAGCGCACACATTACACGTCACGTAATGTGCTGAAGCAGGTGCTTTAGGTGGCAAAAAAAGTCAAAGTCAGTTTAACTTTGCCTTTGGTGAAGGAGCAACGATGCTGTCTGGTCGTTCTTCAAGGTGTCTGAAGAGGATCTTCACTAGGGCTGCACGATGTATCATTTTAGCATCGATATTGCGATGTGCGCATCCAAATGGTAAATGGTAAATGGACTGCATTTATATAGCGCTTTCACAGACCCAATGGCCACCAAAGCTATTTACATATTGCCTCACATTCACCCATTCACTCACTCATTCACACACCGACGGCGGTGTCAGCCATGCAAGCCATCCAGCTCGTCGGGAGCAGCTGGGGTTAGGTGTCTTGCTCATGGACACTTCTACACTTGGTCAGGTGGAACCGGGGATTGAACCACCAACCTTCTTGTTTGTAGACAACCTACATGAACCACTGAGCCCCACATCCACATCCATATCCACATAGTCACATCGCAGGATGTGCGATGTCAAGTATAGGGATCGTAGTTGATCCGTGATTCATGATCAGTAGGCTACGTGCCAGCAGCTCCCCGGCCCATAACGCTTGTGATTCTTGGATAAATTGCAAAGTTTAACCATCATAGTGTGAGAGTTTATCAATTTGCAAGTCAAGTCAAGTCATCTTCATTTATATAGCGCTTTTAACAATGGTTTGTTCCAAAGCAGCTTTACAGAGATAAACATATAATTTAAGGTCATCAGCAAGTCCTGTCATCAGTTTAAACATCAAGCACAAGAAGACTGGAACTTGCGCGCTGTTTTCTGTCAGCCTTACTAAGGCGTATTTTTGTCCCGCCAAAGCCTTATTTGACAGAGGAGTGATGTAGGTGAGTGATGTAGGTGAGTGATGTAGAGGAGTGATGTAGGTGAGTGATGTAGGTGAGTGATGTAGAGGAGTGATGTAGAGGAGTGATGTAGAGGAGTGATGTAGAGGAGTGATGTAGGTGAGTGATGTAGGTGAGTGATGTAGGTGAGTGATGTAGGTGAGTGATGTAGGTGAGTGATGTAGGTGAGTGATGTAGAGGAGTGATGTAGAGGAGTGATGTAGAGGAGTGATGTAGAGGAGTGATGTAGGTGAGTGATGTAGAGGAGTGATGTAGGTGAGTGATGTAGGTGAGTGATGTAGGTGAGTGATGTAGGTGAGTGATGTAGAGGAGTGATGTAGAGGAGTGATGTAGAGGAGTGATGTAGGTGAGTGATGTAGAGGAGTGATGTAGGTGAGTGATGTAGGTGAGTGATGTAGGTGAGTGATGTAGGTGAGTGATGTAGAGGAGTGATGTAGGTGAGTGATGTAGGTGAGTGATGTAGGTGAGTGATGTAGGTGAGTGATGTAGAGGAGTGATGTAATGTAGGTGAGTGATGTAGAGGAGTGATGTAGATGAGTGCTGTAGATGAGTGATGTAGGTGAGTGATGTAGGTGAGTGATGTAGGTGAGTGATGTAGGTGAGTGATGTAGGTGAGTGATGTAGGTGAGTGATGTAGGTGAGTGATGTAGGTGAGTGATGTAGGTGAGTGATGTAGAGGAGTGATGTAGATGAGTGATGTAGGTGAGTGATGTAATGTAGGTGAGTGATGTAGATGAGTGCTGTAGGTGAGTGCTGTAGGTGAGTGATGTAGGTGAGTGATGTAGAGGAGTGATGTAGGTGAGTGATGTAGAGGAGTGATGTAGAGGAGTGATGTAGGTGAGTGATGTAGAGGAGTGATGTAGGTGAGTGATGTAGGTGAGTGATGTAGGTGAGTGATGTAGGTGAGTGATGTAGAGGAGTGATGTAGGTGAGTGATGTAGGTGAGTGATGTAGGTGAGTGATGTAGGTGAGTGATGTAGAGGAGTGATGTAATGTAGGTGAGTGATGTAGAGGAGTGATGTAGATGAGTGCTGTAGATGAGTGATGTAGGTGAGTGATGTAGGTGAGTGATGTAGGTGAGTGATGTAGGTGAGTGATGTAGGTGAGTGATGTAGGTGAGTGATGTAGGTGAGTGATGTAGGTGAGTGATGTAGGTGAGTGATGTAGAGGAGTGATGTAGAGGAGTGATGTAGGTGAGTGATGTAATGTAGGTGAGTGATGTAGATGAGTGCTGTAGGTGAGTGCTGTAGGTGAGTGATGTAGGTGAGTGATGTAGAGGAGTGATGTAGGTGAGTGATGTAGATGAGTGATGTAGATGAGTGCTGTAGATGAGTGATGTAGGTGAGTGATGTAGAGGAGTGATGTAGGTGAGTGATGTAGATGAGTGATGTAGGTGAGTGATGTAGAGGAGTGATGTAGGTGAGTGATGTAGGTGAGTGATGTAGGTGAGTGATGTAGGTGAGTGATGTAGAGGAGTGATGTAGCTGAGTGATGTAATGTAGGTGAGTGATGTAGGTGAGTGATGTAGGTGAGTGATGTAGGTGAGTGATGTAGGTGAGTGATGTAGAGGAGTGATGTAGGTGAGTGATGTAGAGGAGTGATGTAGGTGAGTGATGCAGAGGAGTGATGTAGGTGAGTGATGTAGGTGAGTGATGTAGATGAGTGATGTAGAGGAGTGATGTAGGTGAGTGATGTAGAGGAGTGATGTAGATGAGTGATGTAGAGGAGTGATGTAGGTAGTGTTGTAATGTAACGGAGTACAAATACTTCGTTACTGTACTTAAGTAGAAATTTCACGTATCTGTACTTTACTTCGCTATTTAAATTTGTGTCAACTTTCACTTTTACTCCACTACATTTCCTAGATAAAATGTATACTTTTACTCCGTTATATTTCCACGAAGAATCTTCGTTACTCGTTACTACAAAATAAATTCAGAAGAAATGTGTGCGACTGCAATAAGGGAGGTTTGGCGAATCACTGCTCCTAGATTGCATTACGCACGCTCTGCACGCTCTATTTCAGCGTAATGCTTGTTTGTTGCCAAAGTAGGAGGAAGCACAACTGAAACCGCCATGGAAGCACCTACTGGAGGACCGGGGGGAAACTCCTTTTCCTTGATTTACTGAAGCCTATGTGTAAAACGCATTTGCAGCTGCACAGCTAGCACATTGAGCGTCTAGCTCGCTGATCGGCTGTGCTGCGGCAACTGTTTATCCAATGGCGAGGGCGCCTCTGACGTGCGACCAATGAGCTAGCCCCACGTCATTACACGTCAGAGCCTGCCAAGGGGGCGTGGCCTTAGCCTATAATAGTCCCCTGAATTCGCCATTATAGCAGGTTTAACCTATGGGTTTAACGACTGAAGTGACAACTTGCCAGGTTACTATAGTGCGGCCGGCTACGCAATACTCGTTCCCTCTCTCCTTTCGAACGGCCACAATAAAGTTCACAATCAAAGTTCCAACTGCTTGCTTTAAAAAAAAAAAATGTTTACTTTTACTTCAAATACTTAAGTACATTAAATATCAGAAAATTACTTTTGATACTTAAGTACAGTATATATCAGATACTTTAAGACTTTTACTTAAGTAATATTCTAAAGGGTAACTTTCACTTCTACCAAAGTCTTTTTCTAGGATGATACTTGTACTTTTACTCAAGTATTGCTTTCTAGTACTTTATACAACACTGTGTAGGTGAGTGATGTAATGTAGGTGAGTGATGTAGAGGAGTGATGTAGGTGAGTGATGTAGAGGAGTGATGTAGGTGAGTGATGTAGGTGAGTGATGTAGGTGAGTGATGTAGAGGAGTGATGTAGAGGAGTGATCTAGGTGAGTGATGTAGGTGAGTGATGTAGAGGAGTGATGTAGGTGAGTGATGTAGGTGAGTGATGTAGAGGAGTGATGTAGGTGAGTGATGTAGGTGAGTGATGTAGGTGAGTGATGTAGGTGAGTGATGTAGGTGAGTGATGTAGAGGAGTGATGTAGGTGAGTGATGTAGGTGAGTGATGTAGGTGAGTGATGTAGGTGAGTGATGTAGGTGAGTGATGTAGAGGAGTGATGTATAGTGATGTAGGTGAGTGATGTAGGTGAGTGATGTAGGTGAGTGATTTAGGTGAGTGATGTAGAGGAGTGATGTAGGTGAGTGATGTAGGTGAGTGATGTAGGTGAGTGATGTAGGTGAGTGATGTAGGTGAGCGATGTAGGTGAGCGATGTAGGTGAGCGATGTAGGTGAGCGATGTAGGTGAGCGATGTAGGTGAGCGATGTAGGTGAGCGATGTAGGTGAGCGATGTAGAGGAGCGATGTAGGTGAGTGATGTAGAGGAGTGATGTAGGTGAGTGATGCAGAGGAGTGATGCGGAGGAGTGATGTAGGTGAGTGATGTAGAGGAGTGATGTAGGTGAGTGATGTAGGTGAGTGATGTAGGTGAGTGATGTAGGTGAGTGATGTAGAGGAGTGATGTAGGTGAGTGATGTAGGTGAGTGATGTAGAGGAGTGATGTAGGTGAGTGATGTAGGTGAGTGATGTAGGTGAGTGATGTAGATGAGTGATGTAGAGGAGTGATGTAGATGAGTGATGTAGGTGAGTGAGTGATGTAGGTGAGTGAGTGATGTAGGTGAGTGAGTGATGTAGGTGAGTGATGTAGGTGAGTGATGTAGAGGAGTGATGTAGGTGAGTGATGTAGAGGAGTGATGCAGGTGAGTGATGCAGAGGAGTGATGCAGAGGAGTGATGCAGAGGAGTGATGCAGGTGAGTGATGCAGGTGAGTGATGCAGGTGAGTGATGCAGGTGAGTGATGTAGAGGAGTGATGTAGGTGAGTGATGTAGGTGAGTGATGTAGAGGAGTGATGTAGGTGAGTGATGTAGAGGAGTGATGTAGAGGAGTGATGTAGAGGAGTGATGTAGAGGAGTGATGTAGAGGAGTGATGTAGAGGAGTGATGTAGAGGAGTGATGTAGAGGAGTGATGTAGGTGAGTGATGTAGAGGAGTGATGTAGGTGAGTGATGTAGGTGAGTGATGTAGGTGAGTGATGTAGAGGAGTGATGTAGGAAAGTAGGTGAGTGATGTAGATGAGTGCTGTAGGGGAGTGATGCAGAGGAGTGATGCAGGTGAGTGATGTAGGTGAGTGATGCAGGTGAGTGATGTAGGTGAGTGATGTAGGTGAGTGCTGTAGAGGAGTGATGTAGAGGAGTGATGTAGATGAGTGCTGTAGAGGAGTGATGTAGGTGAGTGATGTAGGTGAGTGATGTAGGTGAGTGATGTAGGTGAGTGCTGTAGGTGAGTGATGTAGGAAAGTAGGTGAGTGATGTAGATGAGTGATGTAGATGAGTGCTGTAGATGAGTGATGTAGGTGAGTGATGTAGGTGAGTGATGTTGGTGAGTGATGTAGGTGAGTGATGTAGGTGAGTGATGTAGATGAGTGCTGTAGATGAGTGCTGTAGAGGAGTGATGTAGGTGAGTGATGTAGGTGAGTGATGTTGGTGAGTGATGTAGGTGAGTGATGTAGATGAGTGATGTAGATGAGTGCTGTAGAGGAGTGATGTAGATGAGTGATGTAGATGAGTGCTGTAGAGGAGTGATGTAGAGGAGTGCTGTAGGTGAGTGATGTAGGTGAGTGATGTAGGTGAGTGATGTAGGTGAGTGCTGTAGGTGAGTGATGTAGATGAGTGCTGTAGAGGAGTGATGTAGATGAGTGATGTAGGTGAGTGATGTTGGTGAGTGATGTAGGTGAGTGATGTAGATGAGTGATGTAGGTGAGTGATGTAGATGAGTGATGTAGATGTAGATGAGTGATGTAGGTGAGTGATGTAGGTGAGTGATGTAGGTGAGTGATGTAGGTGAGTGATGTAGATGAGTGATGTAGATGAGTGCTGTAGAGGAGTGATGTAGATGAGTGATGTAGAGGAGTGATGTAGGTGAGTGCTGTAGGTGAGTGATGTAGGAAAGTAGGTGAGTGCTGTAGATGAGTGCTGTAGATGAGTGCTGTAGGTAAGTGATGTAGGTGAGTGATGTAGGTGAGTGATGTAGGTGAGTGATGTAGGTGAGTGATGTAGGTGAGTGATGTAGGTGAGTGATGTAGGTGAGTGATGTAGGTGAGTGATGTTGGTAAGTGATGTAGGAAAGTAGGTGAGTGCTGTAGATGAGTGCTGTAGATGAGTGCTGTAGGTAAGTGATGTAGGTGAGTGATGTAGGTGAGTGATGTAGGTGAGTGATGTAGGTGAGTGATGTAGGTGAGTGATGTTGGTAAGTGATGTAGGAAAGTAGGTGAGTGCTGTAGATGAGTGCTGTAGATGAGTGCTGTAGGTAAGTGATGTAGGTGAGTGATGTAGGTGAGTGATGTAGGTGAGTGATGTAGGTGAGTGATGTAGGTGAGTGATGTAGGTGAGTGATGTAGGTGAGTGATGTAGGTGAGTGATGTAGGTGAGTGATGTAGGTGAGTGATATAGATGAGTGATGTAGATGAGTGCTGTAGGTGAGTGATGTAGAGGAGTGATGTAGAGGAGTGATGTAGATGAGTGATGTAGGTGAGTGATGTAGAGGAGTGATGTAGAGGAGTGATGTAGAGGAGTGATGTAGATGAGTGATGCAGGTGAGTGATGTAGGTGAGTGATGTAGAGGAGTGATGTAGAGGAGTGATGTAGAGGAGTGATGTAGAGGAGTGATGTAGATGAGTGATGCAGGTGAGTGATGCAGGTGAGTGATGCAGGTGAGTGATGCAGGTGAGTGATGCAGGTGAGTGATGCAGGTGAGTGATGCAGGTGAGTGATGTAGGTGAGTGATGTAGGTGAGTGATGTAGGTGAGTGATGTAGGTGAGTGATGTAGGTGAGTGATGTAGGTGAGTGATGTAGATGAGTGATGTAGGTGAGTGATGTAGGTGAGTGATGTAGGTGAGTGATGTAGATGACCGACTGCTGCGCTTGTTTAACTGAGAGAACGAGCAGAGAGAGTGAAAGCCCTGGTCGCGCGCGCGCACTCTCACCGTCTTCAAACTGTCTTGCTCTCTCCCCTCCCTCGCGCATATTAATGAATTGAGTTGACTGAATATCTTTGAGAATACACAATGTTTTTTTTTTCTGAACTACCACTGGTTGTGAATTGTGCTAAAATAACGTTGCCTTATCTTCTCTGAAAAGCTTTCCACACATTCAGATGACATAAACCACACTTTCAATAAAAAAAAAAAAAATCTTTCTAGTGATTAAATGTTTTCTGTGTTGAAATCTTGACAAATCTTGTGCGATGTCCTAACCTGCCTGGATAATCACACAACGTGTGCCGTGGTCCGTTAATGACACGCCCGATTCGCGAACTAATGACTCCTTTGAACCGATTCACTTTAATGAATGGTTAAAACAACTGATCTGACCAACACTGAACTCAAGAGACATAAATCGGAAACACTTTACAATAAGGTTCCATTTATTAAAGTCTAGTTAACTACATTAGTTAACATTCTATTAATATTAGTTTCTATGCGGATTTACTCCATGACAAAACCACCCAGTCATTCTAGAATGATTCATTCTTTCCAAATAGAGCTATTCAAGTCATCTGGTGAAATTGTTTTTATATCGCAATATATAATCGCAGAAAAATAAAATATCGCAATGTCATTTTTTACCAATATCGTGCAGCCCTAATCCTCGCTATGTGTTTTCTATACAGAGATATCGACATCGGCCACAATTTTCACATCGGTGCATCACTAACTAAATTAAATGTCCTCAACTAAGCAAGTCAAAAGCCAAAGGCGACAGTGGAACCAAAACTCGCTCAGTGACAGAATAGAGGGAAAACCCTTGGGAGAACCCAGACTCAGTCGCTCAGTTCTCCTCTGGCCAACAGTGAATGATTATGAATCAGGCAGCATTACAGGTCAGAGGTCAGATTGGATCACAACATTCAGAATTTTGTCCAGTTCCCTCTGGTTGAAGATCGGAGTCACGCCGGTATAGAGACGAGTTTGTTGAGGATCAGTGCCAATGCTGTCATGTCGATGAGGCCTTACAGGAGAGAGTCTAGATGACACAATCTCTGCTGACACTTCAGAGATGCGTTGTGGTCGTGTCTAGGCTCAGGTCCACCATCTGATCTGGATACGGCCCGGATCTGGCTGACTACATCATGCGTTGTGGTCGTGTCTAGGCGCAGGTCCTCCATCTGATCTGGATACGGCCTGGATCTGGCTGACTACATCAGGCGTTGTGATCGTGTCTAGGCACAGGTCCTCCATCTGATCTGGATACGGCTGAGTACATCATGCGTTGTGGTCGTGTCTAGGGACAGGTCCTCCATCTGATCTGGATACGGCCCGGATACGGCTGAGTACATCATGCGTTGTGGTCGTGTCTAGGCGCAGGTCCACCATCTGATCTGGATACGGCCCGGATCTGGCTGACTACATCATGCGTTGTGGTCGTGTCTAGGCGCAGGTCCTCCATCTGATCTGGATACGGCCTGGATCTGGCTGACTACATCAGGCGTTGTGATCGTGTCTAGGCACAGGTCCTCCATCTGATCTGGATACGGCCCGGATACGGCTGAGTACATCATGCGTTGTGGTCGTGTCTAGGGACAGGTCCTCCATCTGATCTGGATACGGCCCGGATCTGGCTGACTACATCATGCGTTGTGGTCGTGTCTAGGCGCAGGTCCTCCATCTGATCTGGATACGGCCCGGATCTGGCTGACTACATCATGCGTTGTGGTCGTGTCTAGGTGCAGGTCCTCCATCTGATCTGGATACGGCCCGGATACGGCTGAGTACATCATGCGTTGTGGTCGTGTCTAGGCACAGGTCCTCCATCTGATCTGGATACGGCCCGGATCTGGCTGACTACATCATGCGTTGTGGTCGTGTCTAGGCACAGGTCCTCCATCTGATCTGGATACGGCCCGGATACGGCTGAGTACATCATGCGTTGTGGTCGTGTCTAGGCACAGGTCCTCCATCTGATCTGGATACGGCCCGGATACGGCTGAGTACATCATGCGTTGTGTTTGTGTCTAGGCGCAGGTCCTCCATCTGATCTGGATACGGCCCGGATACGGCTGACTACATCATGTGTTGTGGTGCAATTGACCACAACATTCTTTTAAATAGACTAGAAAACTATGTTGGCATTAGTGAAATTGCATTAGCATGGGTTAAATCACACTTATCTGACCGTTATCAGTTTGTAGCAGTAAATGAAGAGATGTCTTATTGATCCCAAGTTCAGTATGGGGTACCACAAGGCTCAGTACTCGGGCCGCTGCTGTTCACTCTGTACATGCTACCCTTGGGAGATATCATTAGGAAACATGGAATTAGCTTTCACTGTTATGCCGATGATACTCAGCTTTATATTTATTCAAAACCTAACGAAACTTACCAATTCACAAAATTAACGGAATGCATAGCTGATATAAAAAATTGGATGACTAGTAATTTTCTACTACCAAATTCTGAAAAAACAGAGATTCTAATTATTGGACAAAAAACTTCCACACGTAATAACCTAAAATACTGTCTAACACTTCTCTTGGCCTAGCATACACATAACACACTATAGACTTCCTTAATTCAAAATTAGGCTGCATAGTTTAGATCAGCCGGAACCGGGAACACGTCCTGTAAATCCTGATGTACTTGGTACATCATAAGAAGGACGGCGTCTACGCTAATATTAGTCTCTCTGTTTATCCCGAGGGACCGTCTATGGTGGACCTGCGCCTGGACCCATCCCAACTCATCCTGCAGTGCCAGCCTCACCAGCCCTGTGAAGGCCTCATCGACACGACAGCCATCGGCACTGATTCTCAACAACTCGTCTCCATACCGGCGTGATTACTTCGACTTCCAACCAGATGGAAATGGATAAATACTCTAAATGTTCCGATCCAATCTGACTTGTAATGCTGCCCGAATGATACACTGTTCCTTCATTGGCCAGAGGAGAACTGGCCCCCCGACTGAGTCTGGTTTCTCCCAAGGTTTTTTCTCCATTCTGTCCCTGATGGAGTTTTGGTTCCTTGCCACTGTTGCCTTGGCTTTTGGCTTGCTTAGTTGGGGACATTTAATATTCAACAATATTATTGATCTACCTTACTTAAGGTAGACGTTGATGCAATTTTCTTCTAGAAACAAACTTTGTTGTATTATTTTCATGTTATCACTGTGAAGCTGCTTTGATACAATCTGTATTGTAAAACAGTGGTTCCCAACCGTTTTTTTTGTCTGAGACCCCCTTTTTCCCAAGAAAATATTTTAGGGCCCCCCTTCACATTTAATGATATTATCGCTCTTGTAAGCTTGCAGCAAGGATGACAAAATATGTTGTTTTCAAAGAAACGGTATGTTTACTATAACCAGATATGTTTATGCACAAATAATAGCCTATAATATTGAAAATACAATAACAAAAACATCAGTAGGCCCTTTGTAATTTAAAAACTTAAGCCTAGGAGAAGCCTATATATTGGCCCTATTTGAAATGCAAAAACAAATATTCACACTGGTGTGTAGGTAAAAAAAAGAAAGAATATAGGCTATTACTAAATGACTGCTGTCTGGGGCCTCAATACTTGCAAGTTATTTCTGAGGCTTTATCAATGTGAGGCTTTATTTTTTACGTTTTTGCCGCTAGCGAGCGAAAATAAACTTGCGTTTATTAACAGAATAATGCTTCTTTCGGAAGAACATTGTTGCCGGAACTACTTCTCTCTGTGTACGTCTATGACGAGTCACGCAGGTACTGGGCTACTCCGCAGCGGCAGCGATCCGAACCAGTGTAAAATAGTCCCAATGTAAACACTTTTATAGGTGTACCATAGTGGTTCAGGATAAGACAAAAACACGGATTGAAAAATGGGTTCATGATGAACTCGCTCATTATATACATTTTGTAAATTTTGAACAGAAAAAAGTTAAGGACTTTTATTTTATGCTCATTGCTCAAAACTTCAAAATATGACGCGACCCCCCACAGAGCTCGCTGAGGCCCCCTTGTGGGCCGCGACCCCCCTGTTGGGAACCGATGTTGTAAAAAGCGCTATATGAATAAAGGTGACTTGACTTGGTGCAGGTGCACCATCACCACCAGGTCATTAACGCATGAATTAACTGTTCCGTATTTTTCATTGAAAGCATATGACGTAATTTAGATACATTTTTAAGATGGAAGAATGCGGTTTTACAGATGCTAGAAACGTGACTTTCAAATCAAAGATTGGTATCAAAGAGCACACACAGATTCCTAACGGACGACGAAGACTTAACAGAGCAGCCATCAAGAGTTAGTACTCGTCTCAATACCAGCGTGATTACTTGGACTTCCAAAATGACTTGTAATGCTGCCCGAATCATGCACTGTTCCTCCGTTGGCCAGAGGAGAACTGGCCCCCCGACTGAGTCTGGTTTCTCCCCAAGGTTTTTAATCTCCATTCTGTCCCTGATGGAGTTTTGGTTCCTTGCCACTGTTGCCTTGGCTTTTGGCTTGCTTAGTTGGGGACATTTAATATTCAATAATATTATTGATCTGCCTTACTTAAGGTGGATGTTGATGCAATTTTCTTTTAGAAACAAACTTTGTTGTATTATTTTCATGTTATCACTGTGAAGCTGCTTTGATAGAATCTGTATTGTAAAAAGCGCTATATAAATAAAGGTGACTTGACTTGACTTGACTTGTTAGACAGTATTCTAGGTTAGGACGTTTTTTGGCCAATAATTAGAAACTCTGTTTTTTTTAAAGAATTAAGTAGTAGGAAATTACTAGTCATCCAGTTTTTTATATCAGTTATGCATTCCGTTAATTTTGTGAATTGATAAGTTTCGTCAGGGCGTGAGGAAATATACAGCTGAGTATCATCGGCATAACAGTGAAAGCGAACTCCATGCTTCCTAATGATATCTCCTAATGGTAGCATGTACAGAGTGAACAGCAACGGTCCTAGTACTGAGCCTTGCGGTACGCCATACTGAACTTGTGATCGATAAGACATCTCTTCATTTACTGCTACAAACTGATAACGGTCAGTTAAGTATGATTTAAACCATGCTAATGCAATTCCACTAATGCCAACATAGTTTTCTTGTCTATTTAAAAGAATGTTGTGGTCGATGGCATCAAATGCAGAACTAAGATCGAGTAACACTAATAGAGAGATACAACCACGATCAGATGATAAGAGCAAATCATTTGTGACTCTAATGAGAGCGGTCTCAGTGCTATGGTACGGTCTAAATCCGGACTGCAGATATCATTTCTTTCTAAAAAGGAACATAGTTGCGAGGATACCGTCTTTTCTAGTATCTTTGACAGAAAAGGTAGATTTGAGATTGTGTGATTTAGTGTGTGTGTGTGTGACACGGACGAGACTCAGATGTGCTGTTTTTCAGGGGAACCAAACAGGACGAGGCTGGAACAATCACATACACATCCTGGATCTGGAGACGTCCTCGTGGAGTCAGCCAATCACGAAGGTGCTAAAGCTGAGCTTGATCTAATGTGGTGTTGCAGAAGCATCTGTGTGTGACGAGCTCAAACACTGTGTGTCCGTACAGGGGAACACTCCGACGCCACGGGCCGCTCACGCCTGCGCAACCATCGGCAACAGAGGCTTCGTCTTCGGAGGCCGTTACATGGTGTGTGTGTGTGAGTGTGATGGGTAGGTTTAGGGGTCGGGTTAGTGTATGTGTGTTTATGTGTGTGATGGGTAGGTTTAGGGCTCGGGTTAGTGTGTGTGTGTGTGTGTGATGGGTAGGGTTAGTGTGTGTGTGTGTGTGATGGGTAGGTTTGGGGTAGGGTTATAGAGTGTGTGTGTGATGGGTAGGTTTAGGGGTCGGGTAAGTGGTTGTGAGTGTGATGGGTAGGGTTAGTGTGTGTGTGAGTGTGATGGGTAGGGTTAGTGTATGTGTGTGTGTGATGGGTAGGTTTAGGGGTCGGGTAAGTGTGTGTGAGTGTGATGGGTAGGGTTAGTGTATGTGTGTGTGTGATGGGTAGGTTTCGGGGCCGGGTTAGTGTGTGTGTGAGAGAGAGATTAGTGTAAGGGGACAGAATATACAGTTTGTACACTATAAATATCATTACGCCTATGGAGAGTCCCCACAAAGATAGCTAAACAAACGTGTGTGTGAGAATCACTTCTACTAGTGTTCCTATGATCAGTATCATAGTTAGCATGTTTAGAGTTCTGAAGCTCAGTGTGTTGCTCCACAGGATCAGCGTCTGAACGATCTGCACTGCCTGGATCTGGACTCGTGGGAATGGAGTGAGATGTGCGTTCAGTGAGTGTAACCGCTGAGAGATCTGTGACGAGCTCACACACTAAAGCGTGTGTGTTTCAGGTGTGTTCCTCAACACGGCCCCGTCGGCCGGTCCTGGCACTCGCTCACCCCAGTGTCAGCTGACCATCTGTTCCTGTTCGGCGGATTTACCACCGACCGAGAGACACTGAGTGAGGGAATCAGTGTTTGTGTGTGTGTCTGACAGCACAGCTTCATCTGTGTGTGTGTGTGTGTCTGACAGCACAGCTTCATCAGTGTGTATGTGTGTCTGACAGCACAGCTTCATCAGTGTGTGTGTCTGACAGCACAGCTTCATCAGTGTGTGTGTGTGTGTGTCTGACAGCACAGCTTCATCAGTGTGTGTGTGTGTGTGTCTGACAGCACAGCTTCATCAGTGTGTGTGTGTGTGTGTGTGTGTCTGACAGCAAGCTTCATCAGTGTGTGTGTGTGTGTGTCTGACAGCACAGCTTCATCAGTGTGTGTGTGTGTGTGTGTGTGTGTGTGTCTGACAGCACAGCTTCATCAGTGTGTGTGTGTGTGTGTGTGTATGTGTCTGACAGCACAGCTTCATCAGTGTGTGTGTGTGTGTGTCTGACAGCACAGCTTCACCAGTGTGTGTCTGACAGCACAGCTTCATCAGTGTGTGTGTGTGTGTGTGTGTGTGTGTGTGTGTGTGTGTGTATGTGTCTGACAGCACAGCTTCATCAGTGTGTGTGTGTGTGTGTGTGTGTCTGTGTCTGACAGCACAGCTTCATCAGTGTGTGTGTCTGACAGCACAGCTTCACCAGTGTGTGTCTGACAGCACAGCTTCATCAGTGTGTGTCTGACAGCACAGCTTCATCAGTGTGTGTGTCTGACAGCACAGCTTCATCAGTGTGTGTGTGTGTGTCTGACAGCACAGCTTCATCAGTGTGTGTCTGACAGCACAGCTTCATCAGTGTGTGTGTGTCTGACAGCACAGCTTCATCAGTGTGTGTGTGTGTGTGTGACAGCACAGCTTCATCAGTGTGTGTGTGTGTGTGTCTGACAGCACAGCTTCATCAGTGTGTGTGTCTGACAGCACAGCTTCATCAGTGTGTGTGTGTGTGTGTGTGTGTGTGTGTCTGACAGCACAGCTTCATCAGTGTGTGTGTCTGACAGCACAGCTTCATCAGTGTGTGTGTGTGTGTGTGTGTGTGTGTTGCAGGCGACGGCTGGCTGTACTGCGTGAGCAGGAACGAGTGGAGGCCGTTTGATCACGAACACACACAGCGGCCCAGGTGACCCTCCTCGTCTCTGTCATGATGATCTCCATGTGTGTGTGGTTCTGCCGGTTTCATGTGTGTTTTCTGCAGACTGTGGCACACGGCGTGTTTAGGTGCTGACGCGGAAGTGTTTGTGTTTGGAGGATGTGCAAATAATCTGCTCTCTCATCAACAAGCGGTGAGCAAAATATCAATATTTACTCCCTTATAACGAGCAAACGCTGCTAATGCTGAAGCCGGAGTCAGTGAGGTTAGTTTAGCTAACTCTGTCCGGCCTCAGTTTGGAGCTAACTCTGTCCGGCCTCAGTTTGGAGCTAACTCTGTCCGGCCTCAGTTTGAGCTAACTCTGTCCGGGCTCAGTTTGAGCTAACTCTGTCCGGGCTCAGTTTGAGCTAACTCTGTCCGGCCTCAGTTTGAGCTGACTCTGTCCGGCCTCAGTTTGAGCTAACTCTGTCCGGCCTCAGTTTGAGCTAACTCTGTCCGGCCTCAGTTTGGAGCTAACTCTGTCCGGCCTCAGTTTGAGCTAACTCTGTCCGGGCTCAGTTTGAGCTGACTCTGTCCGGCCTCAGTTTGAGCTGACTCTGTCCGGGCTCAGTTTGAGCTAACTCTGTCCGGCCTCAGTTTGAGCTAACTCTGTCCGGCCTCAGTTTAAGCTAACTCTGTCCGGGCTCAGTTTGAGCTAACTCTGTCCGGCCTCAGTTTGAGCTGACTCTGTCCGGGCTCAGTTTGAGCTAACTCTGTCCGGCCTCAGTTTGAGCTAACTCTGTCCGGCCTCAGTTTGAGCTAACTCTGTCCGGGCTCAGTTTGAGCTGACTCTGTCCGGCCTCAGTTTGAGCTGACTCTGTCCGGGCTCAGTTTGAGCTAACTCTGTCCGGCCTCAGTTTGAGCTAACTCTGTCCGGCCTCAGTTTGAGCTAACTCTGTCCAGGCTCAGTTTGAGCTAACTCTGTCCGGCCTCAGTTTGAGCTGACTCTGTCCGGGCTCAGTTTGAGCTAACTCTGTCCGGCCTCAGTTTGAGCTAACTCTGTCCGGGCTCAGTTTGAGCTAACTCTGTCCGGCCTCAGTTTGAGCTAACTCTGTCCGGCCTCAGTTTGAGCTAACTCTGTCCGGGCTCAGTTTGAGCTAACTCTGTCCGGGCTCAGTTTGAGCTAACTCTGTCCGGCCTCAGTTTGAGCTGACTCTGTCCGGCCTCAGTTTGAGCTAACTCTGTCCGGCCTCAGTTTGAGCTAACTCTGTCCGGCCTCAGTTTGGAGCTAACTCTGTCCGGCCTCAGTTTGAGCTAACTCTGTCCGGGCTCAGTTTGAGCTGACTCTGTCCGGCCTCAGTTTGAGCTGACTCTGTCCGGGCTCAGTTTGAGCTAACTCTGTCCGGCCTCAGTTTGAGCTAACTCTGTCCGGCCTCAGTTTAAGCTAACTCTGTCCGGGCTCAGTTTGAGCTAACTCTGTCCGGCCTCAGTTTGAGCTGACTCTGTCCGGGCTCAGTTTGAGCTAACTCTGTCCGGCCTCAGTTTGAGCTAACTCTGTCCGGCCTCAGTTTGAGCTGACTCTGTCCGGGCTCAGTTTGAGCTGACTCTGTCCGGCCTCAGTTTGAGCTGACTCTGTCCGGGCTCAGTTTGAGCTAACTCTGTCCGGCCTCAGTTTGAGCTGACTCTGTCCGGCCTCAGTTTGAGCTAACTCTGTCCGGCCTCAGTTTGAGCTGACTCTGTCCGGCCTCAGTTTGAGCTGACTCTGTCCGGGCTCAGTTTGAGCTAACTCTGTCCGGCCTCAGTTTGAGCTAACTCTGTCCGGCCTCAGTTTGAGCTGACTCTGTCCGGCCTCAGTTTGAGCTGACTCTGTCCGGCCTCAGTTTGAGCTGACTCTGTCCGGGCTCAGTTTGAGCTAACTCTGTCTGGGCTCAGTTTGAGCTAACTCTGTCCGGCCTCAGTTTGAGCTAACTCTGTCCGGGCTCAGTTTGAGCTGACTCTGTCCGGCCTCAGTTTGAGCTGACTCTGTCCGGGCTCAGTTTGAGCTAACTCTGTCCGGCCTCAGTTTGAGCTAACTCTGTCCGGCCTCAGTTTGAGCTGACTCTGTCCGGCCTCAGTTTGAGCTGACTCTGTCCGGGCTCAGTTTGAGCTAACTCTGTCCGGCCTCAGTTTGAGCTAACTCTGTCCGGCCTCAGTTTGAGCTAACTCTGTCCGGCCTCAGTTTGAGCTAACTCTGTCCGGCCTCAGTTTGAGCTAACTCTGTCCGGCCTCAGTTTGAGCTAACTCTGTCCAGGCTCAGTTTGAGCTAACTCTGTCCGGCCTCAGTTTGAGCTGACTCTGTCCGGGCTCAGTTTGAGCTAACTCTGTCCGGCCTCAGTTTGAGCTAACTCTGTCCGGGCTCAGTTTGAGCTAACTCTGTCCGGCCTCAGTTTGAGCTAACTCTGTCCGGCCTCAGTTTGAGCTAACTCTGTCCAGGCTCAGTTTGAGCTAACTCTGTCCGGCCTCAGTTTGAGCTAACTCTGTCCGGGCTCAGTTTGAGCTAACTATGTCCGGCCTCAGTTTGAGCTAACTCTGTCCGGCCTCAGTTTGAGCTAACTCTGTCCAGGCTCAGTTTGAGCTAACTCTGTCCGGCCTCAGTTTGAGCTGACTCTGTCCGGCCTCAGTTTGAGCTGACTCTGTCCGGGCTCAGTTTGAGCTAACTCTGTCCGGCCTCAGTTTGAGCTAACTCTGTCCAGCCTCAGTTTGAGCTAACTCTGTCTCTTCTTTCTGCTCCAGTCTCAGTGCACTTGTTTCTTCTTTCATTTGTATTTACAGGCTCACAGCAACGAATTACTTGTTTTCACGGTTCAGCCCAAATCTCTGGTCAGGTGAGTGGCTCTCCACAGTGTTAATCGTGTGTGTGTGTGTGTCTTCTCAGGCTGTGTTGATTGTGTGTGTCCTCAGGCTGTGTTGATTGTGTGTGTGTGTGTGTGTGTCTTCAGGCTGTGTTGATCGTGTGTGTGTGTGTGTCCTCAGGCTGTGTTGATAGTGTGTGTGTCCTCAGGCTGTGTTGATAGTGTGTGTGTGTGTGTGTGTGTGTGTCCTCAGGCTGTGTTGATAGTGTGTGTGTCCTCAGGCTGTGTTGTGTGTGTGTCCTCAGGCTGTGTTGATCGTGTGTGTGTGTGTGTGTGTGTGTGTGTGTGTGTGTGTCCTCAGGCTGTGTTGATAGTGTGTGTGTGTGTCCTCAGGCTGTGTTGATCGTGTGTGTGTGTGTGTCCTCAGGCTGTGTTGATCGTGTATGTGTGTGTGTCCTCAGGCTGTGTTGATAGTGTGTGTGTGTGTGTGTGTGTGTGTGTCCTCAGGCTGTGTTGATCATGTGTGTGTGTGTGTGTGTGTGTCCTCAGGCTGTGTTGATCGTGTGTGTGTGTGTGTGTGTGTGTGTGTGTGTCCTCAGGCTGTGTTGATCATGTGTGTGTGTGTCCTCAGGCTGTGTTGATCGTGTATGTGTGTGTGTGTGTCCTCAGGCTGTGTTGATAGTGTGTGTGTGTGTGTGTGTGTGTGTGTCCTCAGGCTGTGTTGATCATGTGTGTGTGTGTGTGTGTGTGTCCTCAGGCTGTGTTGATCGTGTGTGTGTGTGTGTGTGTGTGTGTGTGTCCTCAGGCTGTGTTGATCATGTGTGTGTGTGTGTCCTCAGGCTGTGTTGATCGTGTATGTGTGTGTGTGTCCTCAGGCTGTGTTGATCGTGTGTGTGTGTGTGTCCTCAGGCTGTGTTGATCATGTGTGTGTGTGTGTGTGTGTCCTCAGGCTGTGTTGATCGTGTGTGTGTGTGTGTGTGTGTGTCCTCAGGCTGTGTTGATCATGTGTGTGTGTGTGTCCTCAGGCTGTGTTGATCGTGTATGTGTGTGTGTGTGTCCTCAGGCTGTGTTGATCGTGTGTGTGTGTGTGTCCTCAGGCTGTGTTGATCATGTGTGTGTGTGTGTGTGTGTCCTCAGGCTGTGTTGATCGTGTGTGTGTGTGTGTGTGTGTGTCCTCAGGCTGTGTTGATCATGTGTGTGTGTGTGTCCTCAGGCTGTGTTGATCGTGTATGTGTGTGTGTCCTCAGGCTGTGTTGATCGTGTGTGTGTGTCCGTGTCCTCAGGCTGTGTTGATCGTGTATGTGTGTGTGTCCTCAGGCTGTGTTGATAGTGTGTGTGTGTGTGTCGATCGTGTGTGTGTGTGTGTCCTCAGGCTGTGTTGATCGTGTGTGTGTGTGTCCTCAGGCTGTGTTCAGACGTGGCCGTCCGTCACCAGAAGCATCTTCAGCACTCGTGGGACGTTCTGCCCAAAGCCCTGTTCCAGCAGCTGCAGCAGAGGATCATGGGACACTCCTGAAGACAATCACACCGGAACACGTGGAGAACCATCGCCAGAGACTGTCATGAGACTCGTGTAGCAGAAGAATGGATTATTCTGCCGCTTTTTATTTGGAACAGCAGATCTGCGTTAACCTGTCGCTCTCGACGCCGTTCTGCTCCTGAGTTTGACACAATATCCCAATCGCAAGCATACCATCAACACTTTGTGTACAAAACACTAACATTTAAGGAATGAGCTGAAATCTGATTTCCAAACCTTTGATTCACACATTGACTGAAACGAAACCGTATAATTCCCACGATTCACCAACTGATCCAGTCCAGACGTTCTGATGCAGATTTGTACCACAAGCCGAAATGTTGTTAATCTGTTTTTTTGTCGTTTTTGATTTTTCCAATGTGTAAAATAAATGAAGCAGTGTTCACATTTATACTGTAATTTTGATTTATTTATTATTAAGTCCAACAAGTTGAAGGGAAATTATGTGTTTTTAAAACACAAAGCTCAGGGTGTTCTGTCATCAAACACATGTGTATATCCAGTCTGTGAGAAGGAGGTTCAGAGCATGATGGGATGCGCTCAGGAATCTCCCGCTTCACTTCTTCTTCGCTGCTAAGAGGTTGGGCGCCGACACCTTCACCTTCCCAGGCATGTTCCTGGACAGATCCGTGTCCTGCAAAACAGCGGCGTCACATGACTGATCCCGGCCAATCACCAGAGGCACAGACACGAGCTTCACATACCTTGACGCTCCGGAACAAGTCCTTCTCTCGAGCGCTGGCATCTTTCCCTCGCATGAAGCTCAGCACGGCCGTGCGGGCAGCTGCGCGCGCACACACACACACACACACACACACACACACACACACACTCGTTACGTCACATTCGCACACACAGGATTATCGCTTTGCATAAAGCCAATCTTTACCTTTGCCCTTTTTCTGAGTCCCTGGCGTTAATTTCACTTTGTACCTGGAGTCAAAACAGGGCAGAATGTTGATTAAGCTTTGAGTGTGTTAATATGTGGCGTTGTGAATCTGTTAAACTGAATCCTGAAAGCACACTTATAGTTGGCGAGCGCCATGTAGGGAGCGCAGACGGGCACGGAGAACATCAGCACATCGTCCGGGTGCGGCAGACCGGTCAGAGAGTCCAGAACGTCCTGATACACAACACTGAACACTCACAATCACACATATCCAGTGATAAAGCTCAATTATACATCATAACTCGGACAGGAAGTCTGATTTCCACTTCCTGATTGTCCTGCTTCCCTCACCTCAGCCACAGGGTTGTCCACGTCCTCCGTCTCCTGCAACACAACCACAGCTCAGTCAGTCCCACACTCACGACACAGAGCACGTGTAGTGTCTCAGAGCTGTACCTTGGAGTCGGGATCTTCGGCGTCTGCGCTCGGGCGGACGATGGCCATGGCCTCGGGCTTCACAACTGCTTTCGGAGGAGGAGGAGGATGTTTCCTGACTGGCTCTTCTTTCATCCTCCCTTTCTTGCCCTTCTTCGGCTTCTCCTCCTTGCTGGATCCTGCGGACTGTCATGAGGACAGACACACACTCAGGATATTTCCCCAAGCTTGTGTTATACGCATGTTAGACTGTGACTGACCCCCAATAGCTTCATCATCATCTCCCGGTCCTCTTCATCCTGGTCTTTGTACTTGTCCTTCATCTTCTTCAGTTTGTTCTGAGAGAAACAGAGACAGGCATCAGTGGCTGGGTCAGCTGACCGTGACAGTGCTGGTGGAGCTTAGGGTTACTCACCTTCTGTCCTCTCTTCAGCGGCTCTGTGGCCCCGCTCCTGCGCTCCGGCTCTGTGGCCCCGCTCCTGCGCTCCGCCGGCTCCGTGGCCCCGCTCCTGCGCTCCGCCGGCTCTGTGGCCCCGCTCCTGCGCCTCTCTGTGGCCCCGCTCCTGCGCTCCGCCGGCTCTGTGGCCCCACTCCTGCGCTCCGGTTCTGTGGCCCCGCTCCTGCGCTCCGCCGGCTCCGTGGCCCCGCTCCTGCGCTCCGACTCTGTGGCCCCGCTCCTGCGCTCCGCCGGCTCTGTGGCCCCGCTCCTGCGCTCCGCCGGCTCCGTGGCCGCACTCCTGCGCTCCGGTTCTGTGGCCCCGCTCCTGCGCTCCGCGGCCCCGCTCCTGCGCTCCGCCGGCTCCGTGGCCCCACTCCTGCGCTCCGGTTCTGTGGCCCCGCTCCTGCGCTCCGCACCGCTGGGAGTCTCCACGTCTGTGGCGCCACTCTCCTCGGGACCGTCCGCACTCTCCGGCCTCTGCTTCTTCATGTCCCTGGTGACAGCAACAGGTGTTAGTGTGTGTGTGTGAGTGTGTGTGTGTGTGTGTGTGTGTGTGTGTGCATGCGTGCGTCGTCTCACCTGCGCTGTTTGGCCGTCAGGTGTCAGTGTGTGTGTGTGTGTGAGAGTGTGTGGTCTCACCTGCGCTGTTGTGTGTGTCATCTCACCTGCGCTGTCTGGCCGTCAGGTGTTAGTGTGTGTGTGTGTGTGTGTGTGTGAGAGAGTGTGTGGTCTCACCTGCGCTGTTGTGTGTGTCATCTCACCTGCGCTGTCTGCCCGTCAGGTGTTAGTGTGTGTGTGTGTGTGAGAGAGTATGTGGTCTCACCTGCGCTGTTTGGCCGTCAGGTGTTTTCTTCCATGAGCCTCAGCTGCGTTTGCCTGCAGGACACACACACTTTAAACATCTGCACATTGAGTTCAAACGGAGTCATGTGATCAGTTGGTCACGCACCTGATGCGACTCGCCCTGCGTGAAGGCGTTGGTGTGAAGAGTCCTGCGGAGAGAGAGACACGGACTGAAGCTATCGCCCCGTCACACACACACACACGCACGCACACATGCACACATACGCGCACACACCTGTTTGGCTGCAGATGTGACAGGGAGATGCTGGTGTCGGGGAAGCTGATCTCGGCGCTCTGCTCTTCCTCGTCTCTGGTGTTGCTCTCGGCCTGCGGCTCCTCCTCCTCTTCCTCACGCTCGCTGTCTTCACCTGACACACAGCACAGAGTTTGAGTATCTGACGGAGGCTTGAGAACGAGGAGAGATGATGATGATGATGATGTTCAGGAACCTAAGAGTTCGTCTCCTTCCTCCAGGAGGTCTGCAGTGCTGGACGCCACGTCCTCTTCCTCATCCAGGGTCTTCATCTTCCTCTCTCCTCGATGCCTGAAGACACTCTGATCATCGACCTGCAACCGCAGAAGAGGAGAGTCCTGATGACGATGATCACATGACCACTGATAACTGATGATAAACAACAGCCTCTTCACCTTGAACAGAAACCCAAAGCCCATGATCAAATATGATGGAGGCAGGAAGTTTTTCTTCCCTGTGGAAAAGCCAAAAAGAACATTTAGTGATCTTCCCCATATAGTGATCTGCAGATGAGCTGACCTCTGACCTCTGATCATGAAGCTGCCGGTGGTCAGGTACTCTCCCGTCGGAGCGGTTTTGGTCACCTGATGATGATGGACCCACCAGGCGCTGGTGATGACCTTGGCGTCCCAGGCCGCGCTGTAGCAGACGCCCATGGTGCCGGCCTCGGTCAGGGTGCGGGGGGGAACCGGCTGGCCTGCGGGAACAGAGCACGCTCTCATGAGCACTAGCACAGGTCAAAGGTCACGGGGTCGATTCCCAGGTAACGCATGAAATGATCACATGTATTAATTCAATGCAATGCAAGTCGCTTTGGATAAAAGCCTCTGCCAAGGAGAGCTTTGAGTTCAGTCACCTGATCAGGACAGTTTCACGCTATAAACTCGATCTATCAGACCAAACGTCAGTCACTGTCACTCACTCACTGTCACTCACTCAGACAGCTGTCTGATCGCTGATCGATTGCTCCTGTCTGCCTCGCTGCCTGCTATGTGTTTGTTTGCTTCGAGGCTGTAAGCTCCGCCTGAGCCTCGTATTTCTTTATGTTTTGAGCCATCATTTACTATCTAGTTGTTTATACTACTAAATACAGCTTACCCAACATCTCAGATTAACCTTACATCTCTAGCTTCCGTTATTGTTACACAGCACGCTAGTAACTCGCTAACGTTAGCCTGCTAACGCGCCACCCGTGCGCTCATTTATATATTTATTTTCTCTCGCGCGCCCGCGCCTTTGAGTTCATAAAGTCCAGGTAAGTAAGAAATCAGTCAACAAACACGGTGAGTAATGTCTTCTTGTCCTGTTATTGTCACCTGTGTCACATGTCATATGTTTAGTATAGCCTTCTCCGATGGCAATATAGGATTTATATGTGATAAATGCAAGGAGACAGTCAGGCTGACGGAGAAGATTTCAGAACTAGAGACACGCATCCAAACTTTAATTGAGGATGGTAAGAATGCTAGATCTTTAGATCGTGTTTTGGATGCGCCTAGCATAGTGAACTCTTTACATGATTCGGTTCCGGCTGAAGTAGAGCCCGTGCAGCAGGGCAGATGGGTGACCGTGAGAGATCGTTCTAGTCGCGGATCAAAGAACCACTCTTCCGTTCCGATTCCCATAACAAACCGATTTGCCCCACTCAGTGAAACACCCACTGAGAATTCTGTTGATTGTGCCCTGGTAATTGGTGATTCGATCACACGGAACGTGAAAATAGAGACACCAGCCACCATAGTCACATGTTTGCCGGGAGCCAGAGCGCCTGACATCAAAGCAAATTTAAAAGTACTGGCTAATGCTAATCGTAAATTCTCTAAGATCATTATTCATGTCGGCACTAATGATGTTCGACTCCGCCAGTCGGAGATCACCAAAATTAATATTAAAGAGGTGTGTGAACTCGCAAGTACGATGTCAGGCACTGTAATTTACTCTGGCCCCCTTCCTGTACGCAGGAGTGATGAGATAGTTAGCCGATTGGCCTCACTGAACGGTTGGCTGTCGAAGTGGTGTCCGCAGAATAATATAAAATTCATAGACAATTGGAAAAGTTTTTGGGGCAAGCCTGATCTGTTGAAAAGAGATGGTATCCATCCCTCCTGGGCTGGTGCTGCTCTTCTCTCTAGTAATTTGGCTCATAGTCTTAGAGATAAAACATGACAATCTGGGGCTCAGGTCAGGAAGCAGACAGACTGGCTAAACCGACCGTCTGCTAGCGGCCTCACGTCACCAAGGTCAGATAAATCCCATCACATAGAGTCTCTTTCACCTAGATGTCATCATATAGAGACTGTGTCTGTTCCCCGAATTTGGAAATCCAAAAAACGTCAGGTTAAAAATGTAATTGATGTTCAACAAATAAAAAACAGATATAATACAGATGAGCAAATGATAAAGCTTGGGTTGCTGAATATTCGATCCCTTACTTCAAAATCTCTCATAGTTAATGATATGATTTCAGATTATAATCTTGATATGCTGTGTTTGACAGAAACCTGGCTAAAACCAAACGATTACATTATTTTAAATGAGTCAACCCCACAAGATTACAGTTATAAACATGAACCTCGTCTGAAAGGCAAAGGGGGAGGTGTTGCTGTAATTTATAGTAATATTTTCAAAACCACTAAGAAATCTAGCTTTAAATATACTTCTTTTGAAGTATTGGTGCTTAATGTAAAAATATATAGTGTAAACGATAAATCACATTTGAGAATTATGCTGGCTACTGTATACAGGCCACCAGGGCACCATAAAGATTTTATCAAAGAATTTGCTGACTTTCTATCAGAATTAGTATTGGCTGCAGATAAAGTACTAATTGTTGGTGATTTTAATATACATGTAGATAATGAAAAAGATGCATTGGGATTGGCATTTAAAGACATTGTAAACTCAATTGGAGTTAGACAACACGTGTCAGGACCTACTCATTGTCGTAATCATACTCTAGATCTAATATTATCACATGGAATAGATGTTGATGCCGTTGAAATTCTGCAGCAGAGCGATGACATCTCAGATCATTATCTAGTCTCATGTAAATTACATTTAGCCAAGGCTGCAAAGCCGACTCCGTGTTATAAATACGTTAGACCTATAACTTCTGCCACTAAAGATTGCTTTATCAATAATCTTCCTAATCAGTTTCATCATCTCAGCATCCCGGATAGCTTAGAAGAACTTGATATTGCAACAGAAACGTTTAACTCTCTCTTTTCCAGCACTTTAGACGCAGTTGCTCCGTTGCGCTTAAAGAAGATTAAAGAAAATAGCCCAACGCCGTGGTACAGCGAGCACACCCGGGCCCTTAAGAGAGCAGCCAGAAAAATGGAGCGCAACTGGAAGAAAACTAAACTAGAGGTATTTCGGATTTCGTGGAAAGAGAGCTCGATTGCTTACAGAGAGGCTTTAAAAGCTGCGAGATCTGCTTATTTTTCAAACCTATTAGAAGAAAATAAACATAATCCAAGGTATTTATTTGAAACCGTGGCTAAACTAACGAAAAAGAAAGCTTCAAGCTCAGAAGTGTCCAAGCAACACAGCAGTGATGACTTTATGAACTTCTTCACTTATAAGATTGATAATATCAGGGACAAAATTATAACTATGCAACCGTCTACCACAGTATCGCATCAGGAAGTGCATTGTAGTCTCCCTGAGGAAAAATTTGATTCATTTGTTGCTATAGGAGAGGAAGAATTCTGCAAACAAAACAATCTGTTACCTTAAATTATATGTTTATCTCTGTAAAGCTGCTTTGAAACAATCCATTGTTAAAAGCACTATATAAATAGTGCTAATAAAAGCACTATATATGCAGCCATATCACCCTGTAGCCCAAGACTGGTCGCCCACTGAAGCTAAGCAGGGCTGAGGCTGGTCAGTGTCTGGATGGGAGACCTTCTGAGAAAACCAGGTTGCTGCTGGAAGAGGTGTTAGTGAGGCCAGCAGGGGGCGCTCACCCTGTGGTCTGTGTGGGTCCTAACGCCCCAGTGTAGTGACGGGGACACTATACTGTCAAAGAGCACCGTCCTTCGGATGAGACGTTAAACCGAGGTCCTGACTCTCTGTGGTCATTAAAAATCCCAGGATGTCTTTCGAAAGAGTAGGGGTGTAACCCCAGTGTCCTGGCCAAATTTGCCCAGTGGCCTCTGTCCATCATGGCCTCCTAATAATCCCCATATATATATATATATATACACTGATTGGCTTCATCACTGTCTCCTCTCCACCAGTAAGCCGGTGTGTGGTGGGCGTTCTGGCGCACTATGGCTGCCGTCGCATCATCCAAGTGGATGCTGCACATTGGTGGTGGTTGAGGAGATTCCCCCCTTCCATGTGAAGCGCTTTGAGTGCCTAGAAAAGCGCTATATAAATGTAATGAATTATTATTATTATTATTATAAATGAAGATGACTTGACTTGACTTGACTTGACTCACTCACTCACTGTCACTCACTCACTCACTGTCACTCAACACAACCTGACAGGTTCCTCACCGGACGGGTTCTTGATCACACAGCTCGTGGCTCCATGCAGATCCGCGTGAACGTACACGTCTCCTGAGGAAACACAGCATCAGAGAAACCCTGGAGCCTCAGAGTGGACGGACACGAACACGGACACACACACACACACACACACACACACACACACACCTGCTCTCAGGTAGCGCTTGACGATCATCTCGTTCTGCTGCTGGTCTCGTCCAGCGATGATCAGATAGTTCTCAGAGCTGACGAACCACAGGAACTTCTCAAACCTGCCCAGAGAGTGCTGGATTAGAGAAGAACACACACACACTCACAGGCGTTACGAGCCAACACCGGGCCCTTATACAGGATTATCAAGGCGGCCCCTACTACAGAGTATCAAAGTTAACTTTAGCTGGAAGTAACATTATTCAAGAACCGCTATAATGCCAAAACAATCTGTTACCTTAAATTATATGTTTATCTCTGTAAAGCTGCTTTGAAACAATCCATTGTTAAAAGCGCTATATAAATGAAGATGACTTGACTTGACTACAGCACGTGATGACGCAATGTCCACGAGTAGGCTACCATGAATAGGACAGGATAGTATCATGGAGACACAGCATATAAGAGATGAGATGACTGATAAAATCAGGAGTAGCCTACGCGCACCACAAATAAAACAAACAACAACAAAAAAACACTGGTGAACGTAACACGTAACACGTGAAAACACTGTCGCTTCAGGTGCTTCACTATCGTGCTCCAGCTCAATCTCCATCTCCCCTCCTGTGTTATCTTTTTAAAGAAGCTTCCTATTTTTGGTCATTTACTCAATTACTTTAATTCCTCTTTTCATTTTCGCTTTTGAAAGCCACTTTTGTGTTTGTAATTTGACAACAACTCCATATCGATATTGCCTGTCTCAAGTTCAACGTTTTTACTATTTTTGTACGCAATACGGATGTTCACTTAACGACCCGGGGATTCCCCAGTCATATTCGAAACAAATTACACTAAAATCCACCATTGTTCGTTTCACACATGTAGCTATTCAAGGATCAGTAGAATATGTTGTTGTCATTATTTATTCAAATAAATTTGCGATAAAGTAAAATGCGATTAGACTAAAAGTAGTAAAATGCAATAGGGGGCCCCAGCTGTCAATCAATATTTTCCAGTCACGTGGGCCCCTGATTGGTCCGGGCCGGTAAGCAGCCACATACCCTGCTTACCGATAGTTACACCTGTACTCACACTCACACTCTCACACACACCCTCTCTCTCTCTCTCTCTCTCTCACATACACACACTCTCTCTCTCTCTCTCTCTCTCTCACATACACTCACACTCTCACACACACTCTCACTCACACACTCTCACTCTCTCACACACACACACACACACACGTTGCTTTACCAGTACACCTTCCTGGCCTTCTGAATGCTGGTCACCGTCTGCACTTCTTTCAGTGTCTGTTTGGTCTTTTTCTCAGCAGATTTGAAGGCCTTGAATCAAGACAAAAAAAAACAGAGTCATTCAACAAAGCTGCAGCCAATAATAAACACACTCGTCTCGTCTCGTCTCGTCTCACCTTTTGTGCCGCTTCCACGGTTTTCTGCTCTTTCTTGGCGGCGCTTCTCTTGCAGTCGTAGTACCTGTGGAGAGATGGATGCGTCCGTGAACGAGTCGCTCAGCATCAGCACAGCGTTCACACCAACACTCACTTCTTTGCGTTGGCGTAGGCCGAGAGATTCAGATCCACGTCCACTAGAACCGGTTTGTCCCTGTCCAGTTTTCCTCTCGGCCCGCTCTCCCGGCTCTTGCTCTTCCTGCCCTTCAGCGGCGCTGGTTCCTCAGAGGTCCTGCTGGAGTCCGTGTGTTCCGGCTCTCCGTCCTCTGGAGCCACATACGGGTTTCTGAGGGACAGAGGAGGAGCGAGCGAGCGCTGTGGTCATGTGATCACACGTGTGTGCGTGTGTGTGTCACCTGAGCAGCATGGTCATCTGATCACGTGTGTGTGTGTGTGTGTGTCACCTCAGCAGCATGGTCATGTGATCACGTGTGTGTGTGTGTGTGTCACCTCAGCAGCATGGTCATGTGATCACGTGTGTGTGTGTGTGTGTGTGTGTCACCTCAGCAGCATGGTCATGTGATCACGTGTGTGTGTGTGTGTGTGTCACCTCAGCAGCATGGTCATGTGATCACGTGTGTGTGTGTCACCTCAGCAGCATGGTCATGTGATCACGTGTGTGTGTGTGTGTGTGTGTGTGTGTCACCTCAGCAGCATGGTCATGTGATCACGTGTGTTTGTGTGTGTGTGTGTGTGTGTGTGTCACCTCAGCAGCATGGTCATGTGATCACGTGTGTTTGTGTGTGTGTGTGTGTGTGTGTGTCACCTCAGCAGCATGGTCATGTGATTGCTCTGCAGCTTCAGCTCTTTGATGGCGCAGGCCACGGGATCTCCAGCCGCTTTAGCTTCCTTCACGATCTGCCCGATCTCCGCCCAGTCCACCTGATTGGCCAGCGCACTGCGCACCACCGTCAGCGCGCGCTCCACCGTCGACAGGTTCATCTCCACCAGCTCTCCCTTCAGCCGGTCCACCTCCTGCACACACACACACGCACGCACACACACACATGTTCAGCAGACTGACTTCATACAGCAGACATATTCTTTTCTCTTCTGATAGCAATCTTTCATTTGAAAGTCACGTGTCTAGTATCTGTAAATCGCATTCTTCCATCTTAAAAATATATCTTAATTACGCCATATGCTCTCATTGGGAAATGCGGAACAATTAGTCCATGCGTTCATGACCTCTAGGCTAGATCATTGTAATGCTCTACTGGGTGGTTGCCCTGCACGCTTAATAAATAAACTACAGCTAGTTCAAAACGCAGCAGCTCGAGTTCTTACCAGAACCAGGAAATATGACCATATTAGCCCGGTTCTGTCAACACTGCATTGGCTCCCTATTAAACATCGTATACACTTTAAAATAATGCTGATTACTTACAAAGCACTAAATGGTTTAGCTCCGCAGTACTTGAGCGAGCTCTTAACGCATTATAGTCCTTCACGTCTATAATGTGTCAGAACCACTCCACTGCCTAAAAAACCAGGCGCCTCAAAGAATGACTTTTGTCCCATAGCTCTAACCTCGATTGTAATGAAATCAAAATGTTTTGAAAAATGTGTTGCGTCTATACTCATGAAGGATGTTGAGTCAAAGTTAGATGTGTACCAGTTCGCCTATAAGCAAGAACGCAGCACTGATGACGCAATCCTTCGCATCTCGCACTTTACTTTTAAGCACCTTGGAAACATAAAAGCTTATGCTAGAATCTTGTTTGTCGAGTTTAGTTCAGCATTTAATACAGTGCAAACTCATGTGCTTTTATAGAAGCTTAAAAACATGAATGTTTATACTATCTTTATTAAATTGTTTTTTTTATTTATTAACTGACAGGGCACAGCAAGTGAAGGTCAATAGGACGCTATCGGAGATAAAATACTGTATCACAGGAGTTCCTCAGGGTTGTGTGGTATCACCAATACTCTTCACATTGTACACCAATGACTATAGGAATGCACACTCAAACAACTATATAATGAAGTTTGCTGATGATACCGCGATCCTGAGCCTTTTGTACAAGGATACAGACTCCCCTGTGTACCAAGACGAAATAGACACATTTGTTAACAAGTAACTCAGGTGTCCTCATACAAATATTTAGGTGTCCACATTAACAGTCTTCTTTGCTGGAATACATATGTTGACAATCTGTGTAACAAATTGCAGTCGAGGCTATATTTTTTAAGGCGTCTAAGGTTGTGTGAGCAGTCAGATCATGATGATCTTCTACCATGCAATCTCAGAGAGTGTCATCAGATATGGAATTACTGCATGGTTTGGCAACTTAACAGTGAAGCTGAAAAACAAGCTTGCCAACATGCACAAAACAGCCATGAATATGACAGGGACTGTGAGCCTGTACAGAACCTGTATGATCAGGCAGTTATGAAACAGGCTATGAAAATTAAATCAGACCCTCAACATCCCGTCTTTCCTGAATACGAAACCCTGGCATCAGGAAGAAGACTCCGCGTACCAAAATGCAAAGCTAATGGCCTAAAATGATAATTTCTGCCAGCCTCCATTGAGCTGCTGAACGATGTGAAATAGAGATGTGTGCAATAAACATGTGAGCACTCCAGCACTTTACATGTGATCCTGGTGCAATAGGGCAACGTGCAATAAACACACTGGCACCTCAGCATATTTTACACAAACTCCAGCGCAATGGAGCAATGTGCAACAACCACACTAGCACTTTAGCACTTGCACTTTAATCCATTGTAGCGTCATGACCCATCAGACACACACTAATTATTAATTATATACAAAGGTTTATGAAACTCCAAAACTAACATCCCAAATGAAACGAACACAAGGGCAGAAACAGTGTTACAGGGCTGATAAGGAGATTTTACGACCTCCAAGGAATGTGGCCACGTGCACAAGAGAGAGACAATGGGAAGACAGAAACACTCTTTAAAACAGACTTTTCTGCATTAATCATAGACTAACTGATCTATAAATGAACATGCATCATAGCATTGTGTAAATGATTTACTGTATTGTGTACGATTATGTCTATACTATGGAATGTATTTTATTATACAACCAGCTAACGGTCAATATAACCTCACCTGTATCATGCCTCCTACCTAATTAATTCTCATTTAACGACTCACACTTTGATGTACATCACCTTCTCTTAGAATGCAATGTGGATTTGTTATATCTATTTGAGCATGAATGAACAGTCTAAGCACGCTGGAGACAAAGACCATAAATCAACTAAGAGCCACTTTCCCTCTCAGACATGTCACCTTTCTTATTGGTCAGTCAACCCTTAGGGGTTGGATCTTTCTCAGGCCTTATTAGAGACAGTCCACATGTGACCTCCCTCTCTTAATTTTCTCATTCGGCCGCAACACACTGCTGCTGATACTGGGGAACCCCTCCCCCTCCATGGGGGCCCAAGGGCCCAGCAGGCCATGCTTTCATGCTCTCAAAAGGGAGTCAGACTGCCTTTTCTTCAATCCAGAAAACTGCTAGCCCTGGACTCACATTCAGGATGGAGAGAGAAGACTCTCTCAACCAACAACGAACGGAACCCCCTCCCCTTCCACGGGGGCCCAGGGCCCAGCAGGCCCTGATCCAACTAGATATGGGCTCAGGCAGGAGAGAGAAGACTCTCTCACAAAGAACCAAGGACAATCTCAGGAGTTTGGAACCAGGACTCCAACCAACAACGATTTCAATTTCGTTCCCGGGAAACTCATGAATATTAATGCAGGCTCCGCCCACTGCCTCTACAGATGCACAACTGACTTTTGCACCACATTTCACGGTGCACTTGGTGCAAAAGGGGGAGCGTGCGAAACTTGTCACTTGAAAGCAAAAAACAGTGTTTGAGATTCATCGCGGCAGATTCAAGCAGCGGTAGTTATGCACTTGTGTTTGTGCTAGAAAAAGACATTTGTGAGAAAATATTCTACAAGTGTGCAACTCTCATTGGATGAATTCACATACTGATTTGCAGATGAGCAAAATTTCTCAGTGACTTCACATTTTTTTATGCAGGTGTGTAAATGCATTTTGCACCATTTTCACTGCAGCAACTGTAGCTAAAATGTGAGCGTACGAGTTTCTTAATTTGTGATTTGTAGAATAGGATTTGTGCACCTGCAATGAGGAATTTGAGAAGGTGTAACTGTTGCGTTGTGTTTGTGAAAGATAAAAAAAGTCTACAAGTTTGCAACTCTTAAAACATTTCTCTCTGTGACTTCAAATTTACTGATACACATGTGTGGCTATTCTCTACAACTACAAATTCCACTGTCACAGGCGTTCAGAAGTATTGCACCAAATATACCTTCATACTCTCTCTCACACACACACAGAGTTCGATCGCGCCCGCGTCTCTCTCTCACACACACACAGAGTTCGATCGCGCCCGCGCCTCTCTCTCACACACACACAGAGTTCGATCGCGCCCGCGTCTCTCTCTCACACACACACAGAGTTCGATCGCGCCCGCGTCTCTCTCTCACACACACAGAGTTCGATCGCGCCCGCGCGCCTCTCTCTCACACACACACAGAGTTCGATCGCGCCCGCGCCTCTCTCTCACACACACACAGAGTTCGATCGCGCCCGCGCCACTCTCTCACACACACACAGAGTTCGATCGCGCCCGCGCCTCTCTCTCACACACACACAGAGTTCGATCGCGCACGCGCCTCTCTCTCACACACACATAGAGTTCGATCGCGCCTGCGCCTCTCTCTCACACACACACAGAGTTCGATCGCGCAAAAATAGTTAGTGATAGATTTGCGACCCATTAAAAATTAGGGTCGCAATGGCATCTCAAAAGGTCGCATTTGCGACTATTTTGGTCGCAGTG
>CM060607.1:132500-142500 GCA_030578255.1 Tiaroga cobitis
GTGTGTGTCATACGCAGATGAGGATTCAGAATCCGTTTGACTTGTTCTCCACTCTGAGCTTCAGACAGGATCTCTGTGAGTCTGAGGAGAGCAACAACACGAGCCGTCAGAGGGTCATACAGCACACACATGTTTCTGTCAGTGTGTGTGTGTGTGTACCGGGTCAGGCTGATGAGCGGCTCCACGGGTCTGGCGTTCTCCACAGGGTATCGTTCCCTCACTGCGATCTTCACATCCACGTCCTCGGCCTCAGCCGTACGGAAGCGCAGCAGATTCAGGATCGTGAACTGATGATCCGTCAGGATGATGTTGCCCTAAAAACACACACACACGCACGCACGCACACACACACACACACAGTCGTTCTGCATCAGCAGCTTCAGTGACTTCATGGGTTTATTCCACACAGTTATACACACATGATCAGAGTCAGAACATCTCTATAGCCGCGTTTCCACCAAGATTAGCTGGAACCGTCCCAGTCCCTTCCCTCCGCCAGAGCTGTGTCTGTCTGCGCTTCCACCGGGTCTACAGGACCGGGAGATGAGGCCCGGTGACGCAGGACTGCGTACGGCTGTACAGCTCCCGCTGGATTTAAGCTTAAAGTCTGAACCTTGTCGTCAACTCAATTGTTTACTCGAATAGCAAACAACTGTTACTGCACGCACTGCAAAAGATTTAAAAAATGGTGGAGTCAGCCAATCAAAATGCGGCATGAACTCGACCAATCAGCATGTTCAGCTCCCAAGTCCCGCCCCGAAAGCTCCTGAACTTAGGAAAAGTACCACCACGTGAGCAGGACTTTCTGAGGGGGAAATATTTACCCTGAACTTCATTAAGACCCTGATTCCTGCGGTGGAAACGCGGCTTATGAGTGTGTGTTTTTGTTCGTGTTTCTGCAGTTCTCACGCGGTCGTAGAGCTCGAGGATCAGGTGATACGCCGCCTCATCAGAGCCGAACTGCAGATCCACGATCCTGTCCACGCCGAGCTGATTAACATGGACCAGCCGCCGGGACTTCAGATGCTTCCGGCACTGAGACACACACACACACACACACACTCAGTGACATCATCATCGACACACACACACTCACTCACTCACTCACTCACTCACTCACTCACTCACATCATCATCGACACACACACACAAACACACACACACACTCAGTGACATCATCATCGACACACACACACACTCACTCACTCAGTGATATCATCATCGACACACCTACACTCACTCACTCAGTGACATCATCATCGACACACACACACACACACACACACACACTCACTCAGTGACATCATCATCGACACACACACACACACTCACTCAGTGACATCATCATCGACACACACACACACACACACACACACTCACTCACTCACTCACTCAGTGACATCATCATCGACACACACACACACACACACACACACACACTCACTCACTCACTCACTCAGTGACATCATCATCGACACACACACACACACACACACACTCACTCAGTGACATCATCATCGACACACACACACACTCACTCACTCAGTGACATCATCATCGACACACACACACACAACTCAGTGACATTATCATCGACATTTACCGATTTACAGTCCAGCCTGAACACACACACAAACACACACACACTCAGTGATGGACGTCTTCAGCAATTATAGCACATCAGTCTGAATCCGTACTTTCATGGCGAATCCCGACGGCATGATGTTCTTGGGCCAGTCGAACTCAGTGCAGTGGATCCTGATGCCAGACTCGACCAGCAGAACCGATTTACAGTCCGGCCTGAACAGACACACACACACACACACACATTACATCATATCAGCTCATTACTGTCTGTGAACAAACAGACTTCAACATCATAAAGTATGATCTTTTTTTTTTACTTTGAGCAATGATGGAGCGATACTTGACTTAGGAGCATATAAAACAAAACTACGGAGCCCCCCTAGTCCCACTTTGTCAAAAAAAATTATCATAACTATCTCGTGGCCTCAAGGTAGCAACCTGTTGCCTCAAAATAGAGATACTATCTTGAGGCCACGAGATAGTTAGAATTACATTTTTTGACAAAGTGGGACTGGGGGGACAAAATGAAATGTAATATTGTAGTAGTTATAAACAAAGGTTTATTTTAGTTCAGATTAACATTTGAGGGCAGCAATTGTATTCATAATGTCAAAATAAAACCGACGTAATGTTACTTTATAGCCAACTATTCCTGCTAAACTTCCATGGTTACAGTTAGTAGTGTTACTTACTACAGTAAACCCATGGTGAATGTAGAGGTGGAGAGGTCAGATGTGAGAGAGGTCAGTGGTGAGGGGTGTGTGTGAGAGGTCAGAGGTGAGGGGTGTGTGTGAGAGGTCAGAGGTGAGGGGTGTGTGTGAGAGGTCAGAGGTGAGGGTGTGTGTGAGAGGTCAGAGGTGAGGGGTGTGTGTGAGATGTCAGAGGTGAGGGTGTGTGTGAGAGGTCAGAGGTGAGGGGTGTGTGTGAGAGGTCAGAGGTGAGAGAGGTGAGGGGTGTGTGAGAGAGGTCAGAGGTGGGGGTGTGTGAGAGAGGTCAGAGGTGAGGGTGTATGTGAGAGGTCAGAGGTGAGGGTGTGTGTGAAAGGTCAGAGGTGAGGGTGTGTGTGAGAGGTCAGAGGTGAGGGGTGTGTGTGAGAGGCCAGAGGTGAGGGGTGTGTGAGAGAGGTCAGAGGTGAGGGGTGTGTGTGAGAGGTCAGAGGTGAGAGAGGTGAGGGGTGTGTGAGAGAGGTCAGAGGTGAGGGGTGTGTGTGAGAGGTCAGAGGTGAGGGGTGTGTGAGAGAGGTCAGAGGTGAGAGAGGTGAGGGGGGTGTGTGAGAGGTCAGAGGTGAGGGGTGTGTGTGAGAGGTCAGAGGTGAGGGGTGTGTGAGAGAGGTCAGAGGTGAGAGAGGTGAGGGGTGTGTGTGAGAGGTCAGAGGTGAGGGGTGTGTGTGAGAGGTCAGAGGTGAGAGAGGTGAGGGGTGTGTGAGAGAGGTCAGAGGTGGGGGTGTGTGAGAGAGGTCAGAGGTGAGGGTGTATGTGAGAGGTCAGAGGTGAGGGTGTGTGTGAGAGGTCAGAGGTGAGGGTGTGTGAGAGAGGTCAGAGGTGAGAGAGGTGAGGGGTGTGTGAGAGAGGTCAGAGGTGAGGGTGTGTGTGAGAGGTCAGAGGTGAGGGGTGTGTGTTAGAGGTCAGAGCTGAGGGTGTGTGTGAGAGGTCAGAGGTGAGGGGTGTGTGTTAGAGGTCAGAGCTGAGGGTGTGTGTGAGAGGTCAGAGGTGAGGGGTGTGTGTGTGTGAGAGGCCAGAGGTGAGAGAGGTGAGGGGTGTGTGAGAGAGGTGAGGGGTGTGTGAGAGAGGTCAGAGGTGAGGGTGTGTGAGAGAGGTCAGAGGTGAGAGAGGTGAGGGGTGTGTGAGAGAGGTCAGAGGTGAGGGGTGTGTGTGAGAGGCCAGAGGTGAGGGGTGTGTGAGAGAGGTCAGAGGTGAGGGGTGTGTTTGAGAGGTCAGAGGTGAGAGAGGTGAGGGGTGTGTTTGAGAGGTCAGAGGTGAGAGAGGTGAGGGGTGTGTGAGAGAGGTCAGAGGTGAGGGGTGTGTTTGAGAGGTCAGAGGTGAGAGAGGTGAGGGGTGTGTTTGAGAGGTCAGAGGTGAGAGAGGTGAGGGGTGTGTGAGAGAGGTCAGAGGTGAGAGAGGTGAGGGGTGTGTGAGAGAGGTCAGAGGTGAGGGTGTGTGAGAGAGGTCAGAGGTGAGAGAGGTGAGGGTGTGTGAAAGAGGTTAGAGGTGAGAGAGGTGAGGGGTGTGTGAGAGAGGTCAGAGGTGAGGGGTGTGTGAGAGAGGTCAGAGGTGAGAGTGTGTGTGAGAGGTCAGAGGTGAGAGAGGTGAGGGGTGTGTGAGAGAGGTCAGAGATGAGGGTGTGTGTGAGAGGCCAGAGGTGAGGGTGTGTGAGAGAGGTCAGAGGTGAGAGAGGTGAGGGGTGTGTGAAAGAGGTTAGAGGTGAGGGTGTGTGTGAGAGGTCAGAGGTGAGAGAGGTGAGGGTGTGTGAAAGAGGTTAGAGGTGAGAGAGGTGAGGGGTGTGTGAGAGAGGTCAGAGGTGAGAGAGGTGAGGGGTGTGTGAAAGAGGTTAGAGGTGAGGGTGTGTGAGAGAGGTCAGAGGTGAGAGAGGTGAGGGTGTGTGAAAGAGGTTAGAGGTGAGAGAGGTGAGGGGTGTGTGAGAGAGGTCAGAGGTGAGAGAGGTGAGGGTGTGTGAAAGAGGTTAGAGGTGAGGGTGTGTGTGAGAGGTCAGAGGTGAGAGAGGTGAGGGGTGTGTGAAAGAGGTTAGAGGTGAGGGTGTGTGTGAGAGGTCAGAGGTGAGAGAGGTGAGGGTGTGTGAAAGAGGTTAGAGGTGAGAGAGGTGAGGGGTGTGTGAGAGAGGTCAGAGGTGAGAGAGGTGAGGGTGTGTGAGAGAGGTCAGAGGTGAGAGAGGTGAGGGTGTGTGAGAGAGGTCAGAGGTGAGAGAGGTGAGGGGTGTGTGAAAGAGGTTAGAGGTGAGGGTGTGTGAGAGAGGTCAGAGGTGAGAGAGGTGAGGGGTGTGTGAGAGAGGTCAGAGGTGAGAGAGGTGAGGGGTGTGTGAAAGAGGTTAGAGGTGAGGGTGTGTGTGAGAGGTCAGAGGTGAGAGAGGTGCATTCAACTTGAGACTCAAGCGCCTTTCAGACAGGACGCAGAATACTCGCGGGGACGTTTTGTTGCTGCGTCGACCAAAGCACGCCGGAGTCAAAGTTCAAAATAGTTAAACTTTTTATTTGCAAAATAGCAAATCGCGTTCTGTCTGAAAGCCGCTTTACGGAATTGACACTTTTCACACGCTCTCACGCAGAGAAAAATCGCGGAGCAAAGAGGACACTGACACCGACAGACTAGACAGAGCAGGTTACTTTTGATATGAAAAAAAAAGGTTCTGTCCATTGTGACAGATCGCTGCGCCTCAGTTCAAGTAAACCGATCATCTGTTACTTTTTATTTAAAGATACAGTACAACTTACCTTAAGGTTTATGCCTCATACAAAATGTTGATCAATCAGTGTTTTTCACGGAAAGAGGTCAATAAAACTGCAGGAGAACAGTTATGTCACAGAACGTTACATTTACCTCAGGAAAGCCATTTAATGACCAGCACTTTAGTTGACTAGAAAAAATTGTCATTTTGCTAAATATGTGCACTTTATTACATATTAATTATATGTTTACTTGTCATTACATAATTGTTATTATAATGAAAACCGCATTATATTTAATTTCTCTCTGTTTACAGCATTATGTGAGATATATTTTTTTCTTGAGAAAAATTAACATGCAGACTGTAGCCTACCTAATATTTATCCAAATGAGTCAATATTGAATTAAGATTAAAATCAAATACAAGAATTCAGAGGTGAGGGGTGTGTTTGAGAGGTCAGAGGTGAGAGAGGTGAGGGGTGTGTTTGAGAGGTCAGAGGTGAGAGAGGTGAGGGGTGTGTGAGAGAGGTCAGAGGTGAGAGAGGTGAGGGGTGTGTGAGAGAGGTCAGAGGTGAGGGTGTGTGAGAGAGGTCAGAGGTGAGAGAGGTGAGGGTGTGTGAAAGAGGTTAGAGGTGAGAGAGGTGAGGGGTGTGTGAGAGAGGTCAGAGGTGAGGGGTGTGTGAGAGAGGTCAGAGGTGAGAGTGTGTGTGAGAGGTCAGAGGTGAGAGAGGTGAGGGGTGTGTGAGAGAGGTCAGAGATGAGGGTGTGTGTGAGAGGCCAGAGGTGAGGGTGTGTGAGAGAGGTCAGAGGTGAGAGAGGTGAGGGGTGTGTGAAAGAGGTTAGAGGTGAGGGTGTGTGTGAGAGGTCAGAGGTGAGAGAGGTGAGGGTGTGTGAAAGAGGTTAGAGGTGAGAGAGGTGAGGGGTGTGTGAGAGAGGTCAGAGGTGAGAGAGGTGAGGGGTGTGTGAAAGAGGTTAGAGGTGAGGGTGTGTGAGAGAGGTCAGAGGTGAGAGAGGTGAGGGTGTGTGAAAGAGGTTAGAGGTGAGAGAGGTGAGGGGTGTGTGAGAGAGGTCAGAGGTGAGAGAGGTGAGGGTGTGTGAAAGAGGTTAGAGGTGAGGGTGTGTGTGAGAGGTCAGAGGTGAGAGAGGTGAGGGGTGTGTGAAAGAGGTTAGAGGTGAGGGTGTGTGTGAGAGGTCAGAGGTGAGAGAGGTGAGGGTGTGTGAAAGAGGTTAGAGGTGAGAGAGGTGAGGGGTGTGTGAGAGAGGTCAGAGGTGAGAGAGGTGAGGGTGTGTGAGAGAGGTCAGAGGTGAGAGAGGTGAGGGTGTGTGAGAGAGGTCAGAGGTGAGAGAGGTGAGGGGTGTGTGAAAGAGGTTAGAGGTGAGGGTGTGTGAGAGAGGTCAGAGGTGAGAGAGGTGAGGGGTGTGTGAGAGAGGTCAGAGGTGAGAGAGGTGAGGGGTGTGTGAAAGAGGTTAGAGGTGAGGGTGTGTGTGAGAGGTCAGAGGTGAGAGAGGTGAGGGTGTGTGTGAGAGGTCAGAGGTGAGAGAGGTGAGGGTGTGTGAGAGAGGTCAGAGGTGAGAGAGGTGAGGGGTGTGTGAAAGAGGTTAGAGGTGAGGGTGTGTGAGAGAGGTCAGAGGTGAGAGAGGTGAGGGGTGTGTGTGAGAGGTCAGAGGTGAGAGAGGTGAGGGGTGTGTGAAAGAGGTTAGAGGTGAGGGTGTGTGTGAGAGGTCAGAGGTGAGAGAGGTGAGGGGTGTGTGTGAGAGGTCAGAGGTGAGAGTAGACATGTGCCGGTATTCGGTAATGCGATAAATCGCGGTAATGAATATGCACGATATTGTTATCGCGGCCACTTCAAAATACCGTGAAAAATAATAGATTTGAATTTAGACTTTTAGAACACGCATTAGCTAATTTTCTATCAACCGCTTAAACACTGCGTATATGCTCCGCAAAACACGTGCGCACTCTGATGTAAACGATCCCCACATGTATAAGCACTGTGTGCACGCGGCGCAGAGCGCACTCTAGTCTAATGTAAACAATCATCACATGGAGTAGAAGCATGGCGGAAGGAGGAACGCTGCCGACGATTTACCCCCCGCAGGGCTGCCAACTCTCACGCATTCAACTTGAGACTCAAGCGCCTTTCAGACAGGACGCAGAATACTCGCGGGGACGTTTTGTTGCTGCGTCGACCAAAGCACGCCGGAGTCAAAGTTCAAAATAGTTAAACTTTTTATTTGCAAAATAGCAAATCGCGTTCTGTCTGAAAGCCGCTTTACGGAATTGACACTTTTCACACGCTCTCACGCAGAGAAAAATCGCGGAGCAAAGAGGACACTGACACCGACAGACTAGACAGAGCAGGTTACTTTTGATATGAAAAAAAAAGGTTCTGTCCATTGTGACAGATCGCTGCGCCTCAGTTCAAGTAAACCGATCATCTGTTACTTTTTATTTAAAGATACAGTACAACTTACCTTAAGGTTTATGCCTCATACAAAATGTTGATCAATCAGTGTTTTTCACGGAAAGAGGTCAATAAAACTGCAGGAGAACAGTTATGTCACAGAACGTTACATTTACCTCAGGAAAGCCATTTAATGACCAGCACTTTAGTTGACTAGAAAAAATTGTCATTTTGCTAAATATGTGCACTTTATTACATATTAATTATATGTTTACTTGTCATTACATAATTGTTATTATAATGAAAACCGCATTATATTTAATTTCTCTCTGTTTACAGCATTATGTGAGATATATTTTTTTCTTGAGAAAAATTAACATGCAGACTGTAGCCTACCTAATATTTATCCAAATGAGTCAATATTGAATTAAGATTAAAATCAAATACAAGAATTTATTTGAATACAAACAGTAACCTACCAGTCATTATACCATGTAAACATTGTAACACGTTATCACTAAACTTAATAAAATTCTGTTTAGTTACCATGTTTTGAAAATCACAATTACACATTGTGATGCAAGTTGTTTTTTTAGATACCCGCAATCCATCTGTTTCTCTTGAGCAATTAAAATATCGTGATAATACCGTATACCGTGATAAAAGCTCATTCAATTAATCGCAGCACGAAAATTTGATACCGGCACATGCCTAGGTGAGAGAGGTGAACTAGTTTAGTTAGTTTTAATAAAAATATAATTAAAAAAATTAACGGCATTACTTTTTCCAGTAACGAGTAATCTAATTGATTACTCTTCTCATCTTAATAACGCCGTTACCGTTACTGCCAAAAAATGCGGCGCGTTACTATAACTGATGAAGCTGTTTTTTTTTCATCAGACCAACTAGATCTCTGAGCGAGAGGCAAATACTTTTTTTACTGTTCTTCCTTGGGTTAGCGGGCAGAGCACGAGACAAGCGCATAAATGCTGACGATTGGCTGAGGTAGAGTAAAATGTCATTGTAAGCCAATCAGAGGTAGAGTTGGGCGGGTGTTCGAAAGCACGCATAGTAGTGATGGCCATTCGGCTCTTTTGACTCAGCTCACTGAAAAGAGCCGGCTCTTTTGGCTCACAAACGGCTCTTTAAATGACTTTGACTATAATATTTCAATTTTTATAACATAATTATTTAATTTCTATAGGCTAAATTTGTAAAAACAGAGTCGGCTCTTCAGATATGCGAGCCAGCTCCCGACATTCACCTAAAAGAGCCGGCTCCTAAAACGAGTCGATCCATCATCACTAACGCTCATTCGCGAACGACCCATCATCATATGTATATCCTTCGTTTTGCTATACATTGCACTTTCCAGTTACATTGAAAGCACCTAATATTGTTACACTGTTCTACTTGAAGTACAGCATTTTTTCAGTAATTTTGTTTTTGTTTTATTTGCACTACAAAGAGTGTATATATTTGTTATTTCTTTTTGGTATATTGCTTAACAAGCTTAATTTAATTTTGCCCAGTTGTGGCCTGTTGAGGGGCAATAAATATCAAAAGTTCCAAAACATCAATTGTGTTATTTGCATTGATCCACTATATAAACATAATCTCTACATACATGGCATTTGATTGGAGGCTAGTCTCACTTTGTCCCACAGCAACTTTTTTTTTTTAGATGTGTGTACAATGTTTAATGTTTCTTAATAATGTATTGTATTAAGTGTCCATTTCATTATAACATTCAGATTTATCATAAATAACTGAACATGCACATGTATTTTAAGTTCCGTTAAAGAGGCGTAGAGGTGGGGTCACATTTGAGCATTTAAAATGTAATTTTACTTGAAAGTAACGCAATAGTTACTTTCTTAAGTAACTAGTTACTTTTAAAATTTGTAACTGAGTAACTAATTTAGTTACTTTTTGGAAGAAGTAACTAGTAACTGTAACTAATTACTTTTAAAAGTAACTTGCCCAACACTGCCTACTACTAACACTTTCTATTCTATATATCTATAAAAACCCTTGCTCTCTGTCCTATGAGGCTGACTGAGACACACACACGTTTACACACACACACACACACACACACACACACACTGCTGCTCTATTGTAGGTTGAACTGCTATTGTTCTCCTCATTTTTAAGTCTCTGGATAAAAGCATCTGCTAAATGATTATATGATTAAATGTAAATATAATATCTCAGGATCACACATGTGTATCATGTTATGAATATCAACACACATTTACTTATATTTAATATTACACATTTACATGATCATACTGTACTTTTTTCTATATCTTTTGCATGAGAGTGTGAGTGTGTGTGTGTGAGAGAGAGAGAGAGAGAGAGAGAGAGGGGGAGAGAGAGAGAGAGAGAGAGTGTGTGTGTGTGTGTGTGTGTGTGTGTGTGGGTGTCTGTGTGAGTTTAAGAGTGTGTGTGTGTGTGTGTGTGTGCGTGAGAGAGAGAGAGAGAGAGAGAGAGAGAGTGTGTGTGTGTGTGTGTGTGAGAGTTTAAGAGTGTGTGTGTGTGTGTGTGTGTGTGTGTGTGTGTGTGCGTGAGAGTGAGAGAGAGAAAGTGTGTGTGTGTGTGTGTGTG
>CM060607.1:147500-167500 GCA_030578255.1 Tiaroga cobitis
CACTCACTCACTCTCACACACTCTCACACACACATCTCTCTGTGTTCACATCTCTGTGTTCATCTCTCTGGTGTGTGTTAGAGTGGCGGAGAGGCGAGTGGGTCTGCGGAGGAAAGCTGAGGGAGAGTTCAGCAACACACCGGCGTCTGATCAGCTGTGGCGGCTCGCAAGACAGGGCCGGAGACAGGTAACCCTTCCTGATCTCAGAACCACCTGATCTCAGAACAGCGTGATCTCAGAACCGCCTGATCTCAGAACAACGTGATCTCAGAACTGCCTGATCTCAGAAGCGCCTGATCTCAGAACCGCCTGATCTCAGAACAACGTGATCTCAGAACCGCCTGATCTCAGAACAACGTGATCTCAGAACTGCCTGATCTCAGAAGCGCCTGATCTCAGAACCGCCTGATCTCAGAACAGCGTGATCTCAGAACCGCCTGATCTCAGAACAACGTGATCTCAGAACTGCCTGATCTCAGAAGCGCCTGATCTCAGAACCGCCTGATCTCAGAACCGCCTGATCTCAGAACCGCCTGATCTCAGAACAACGTGATCTCAGAACCGCCTGATCTCAGAACCGCCTGATCTCAGAACCGCCTGATCTCAGAACAACGTGATCTCAGAACCGCCTGATCTCAGAACCGCCTGATCTCAGAACCGCCTGATCTCAGAACCGCCTGATCTCAGAACCGCCTGATCTCAGAACAACGTGATCTCAGAACCGCCTGATCTCAGAACAACGTGATCTCAGAACTGCCTGATCTCAGAACCGCCTGATCTCAGAACCGCCTGATCTCAGAACAACGTGATCTCAGAACCGCCTGATCTCAGAACCGCCTGATCTCAGAACCGCCTGATCTCAGAACCGCCTGATCTCAGAACAACGTGATCTCAGAACCGCCTGATCTCAGAACCGCCTGATCTCAGAACCGCCTGATCTCAGAACAACGTGATCTCAGAACAACGTGATCTCAGAACCGCCTGATCTCAGAACAACGTGATCTCAGAACCGCCTGATCTCAGAACCGCCTGATCTCAGAACCGCCTGATCTCAGAACCGCCTGATCTCAGAACAACGTGATCTCAGAACCGCCTGATCTCAGAACAACGTGATCTCAGAACTGCCTGATCTCAGAACCGCCTGATCTCAGAACCGCCTGATCTCAGAACAACGTGATCTCAGAACCGCCTGATCTCAGAACCGCCTGATCTCAGAACCGCCTGATCTCAGAACCGCCTGATCTCAGAACAACGTGATCTCAGAACCGCCTGATCTCAGAACCGCCTGATCTCAGAACCGCCTGATCTCAGAACAACGTGATCTCAGAACAACGTGATCTCAGAACCGCCTGATCTCAGAACAACGTGATCTCAGAACCGCCTGATCTCAGAACCGCCTGATCTCAGAACCTCCTGATCTCAGAACAACGTGATCTCAGAACCGCCTGATCTCAGAACCGCCTGATCTCAGAACCGCGTGATCTCAGAACCGCCTGATCTCAGAACCGCCTGATCTCAGAACCGCCTGATCTCAGAACCGCCTGATCTCAGAACCGCGTGATCTCAGAACCGCCTGATCTCAGAACCGCCTGATCTCAGAACCGCGTGATCTCAGAACCGCCTGATCTCAGAACCGCCTGATCTCAGAACCGCGTGATCTCAGAACCGCGTGATCTCAGAACCGCGTGATCTCAGAACCGTGTGATCTCAGAACCGTGTGATCTCAGAACCGTGTGATCTCAGAACCGTGTGATCTCAGAACCGTGTGATCTCAGAACCAGTGTGGAAAGAGCAATGTTTGCTGTAACACACGTCTGGTGTCGGGAACACTGGAGAACTGAAGCACTGGCAGTTCATGAACTCAAACCCAATCTAGAAGAGATTGATCAGAAACTTGAACAACATATAATCATTACTTTCAACTTCCATTTGCACACAATAAGACAAATGCACAAGTGAAGATGCGCAATGAGCTAAAACAAAGAAAGAACAACATTATTCTCATTAGAGTGTAATTTCTAGAGCTTTTCACAAGGACATGTTTTTATGAAATGATGAAGTTTCAGCTATTACATAATCCATGTGTGAATGTTTAATTTCATTCTGCACTTCGTCATCAACTAAATACAATTCTCATCGTTGAATAAAATTATATGCCATTTTAGTTGGACTAAAACAACCACTGTAGCCTCCCATTTTTAGTCTTTGGGAAAAGTTCCTTGAATTTGTGCTATTTTACTGCATTCCTCCCTTTGAACTGTTAATGTTAATAAAACATATTTTGTTTTCTCTTATTAAGAAACTAAATGTATTTTGATAGAAAGAAGTGCATAGTCTGAGATCTGGGATGTTTCTCCTGTTGTGCTCAGCAGCTGAAGCTGGACCCGCTCAGCCGACGCCACTTCCCTCTGGAGCTCCCGAAGCTCAACCTCGGGGGCCCGACACACACACTCCCGCTCAGGGGCCCGACACACACACTCCCCGCGCTGGCGCCGGCCCACCGCGGCTCTCTGCCTGCCATCTCCAAGTGCCACTCACGTCTCAAAGTAAACCACACTCTCACACTCCACTCATCCAGTTCAGATGAAACTGCTGTTTGTACTGATCATCTTTTCTTCTGAAGCCCAAAGAGGATCCGCAGCATCTGAAGCGCTTCTACATGCCTCGTGCGCTGGAGCGCCACCCGCAGGACTACTGACGCCAGCAGAGCTCAGGCACATCATGCAATAAAGCTCTTTATACACACTGACACATGTGTTTTCAGACCAATACTGATGTCTGCATGCCAGATCACATCATCACATGTTTCAGACCGCTGAAAGCAGATTCTATAAGACGGATGTGGCATAAATATAAAGCAGTGCTTTCATTCTACATTAGCCCATCATTTAACCCGGATCTGTGAACGCGAGCGATCAGCGAGTGCCGGATCATTGTTACACGAGGTGCTACCGGCTCACAGCAGATTCATGATTACTGTTGTGACAGTAACACAACTACACTTAGTGTTTAATAAAGGGCTTTTACACTACACTTCTTCAAAGTGCCATGCTTTGACATCATAGACCAGGATTGCTTCTACAGGGGTGTGACGATATGTTTGTCACGATTCGATACATATCACAAGACAATATTATTGTGATACTTCAAGACATATGATTAAAGGTTAACAAAAAATGTACTGTTGATTAAAATGCTACATTTGATTTTACATTGTGTGTGTAAATGAATAGTCTTGGACTATAACAATATTCATGATTCTGAAGCTGAAATTGCACACCTGTGCAATAATCCCCCTGTCTCATCAGCATCTTGATACGCCACACCTGTGAGGGGGATGGATGATCTCGGCACAGGAGAAGTGCTCACTAACACAGATTTGAGGACAATATTTGAGAGAAATAGGCTTTTTGTGGACAGAAAAAGTCTTAGATTTTTTTTAGTTCAGCTCATGAAAAATGTTCCGTTCATAATTTTGTTCAGTGTAGTAGTTTAATATAGTACTGACACTAAACCCTGTAAAATGTTGCAATATATTTTGACCCCTACTTTAACTCTTACAGTAACGTCACTACTGTACACTGATGCACACTGGGAAGGGTTACATTAATGCATTTGGGCAGGAAAGCACTGTGAACAATGATGACAACAATCGGCATGAATAAAAATTAGCTTAAAAAGTAACAAAAGCATTGAATAAACTAGTTGTGACCGGTTCTGAAAGCTGCAGTTCAGTAACACTGCTTCACACACTCTCAGAAACAGGGCATTGAGGTGACGGTAAGAACTAGCACACAAAACAGGACGACACACACCAGACCAAACATCCGTGGACTTTTTTTAATGAAGAACAAAATGTGAAATGCAAAATTGTTAACCACATGATTTAAAAATATGACACTTCCATCATCCACATCTTTCCCGGTTAGTGTATATTTCATTAACAATGACTGCTAGTCACAAAGAAGGGTAAGTCATGACAGCGGTTTAATAGTGTCTACTGCTCGTCCTATAGTGGGGTTTCGTAGTACATAGAATAACTTTGCTGTTGGTAAGCAAAATATGAACTCTTGAACCTCTTTCATAAGATTAGTTTTCTTCGTCTGCTAGACTTCCTGAGCTTCACACGTGTTATTAGCCAGACGACACACTGTTCTGTCAATCTAGCGTTTCCATTACATAAATCTCCTATATTATCAAAATACATTTGGGTGACTTTTGTACAAGAGACAAGGAAAAATTAAACCAAAAAAAAAACAGAAACAGAAACCTGCATATTTAAGATTATTTTTAATATTATGTCTATTTTTCTGCTTTAGAAATCTCACTATTTCCTGTAATGATGACAAACTTCCACTAGAGTTACTGATCATTTGCTTTTGCCCCAATAAATCACTGAATTACAATATTATACATATAATACAAAGCAGATTTTTATCTGAAACAATATTAAAATAAATGCTCAATAGATACAAAGTTTTTTAATCATAATTCTCCACATTATACCGGTCTGTGAGTCCTCGCACACAAAAATGTAAAGCCATTCTCTTCTAATAAACTATTAAGTGCAAACAAATTTTCTTTTTAAAAAACTAATGATTGCAGCATCCAGCTTTTCAGATTCAGATTCAAGACAGAGGATATTAAAGCCGAGTGCATCAAGGCCTTCCCCGAATGTCTACTTCTCTCTTTTTTTGTCTTTTTTGATCCTTTATAGTACTTACAAAAAAACAAAAACCCAAAATAAAATCAGTGCAAAGTTTAACAATGGGGGTCAAATCTATTCCGTATGAAAGGGTGAAATAAAACTGTATTAAAAGGGATCTGGGGTTCAAAGACGACTGCTCTTCCACCCGGATTCACGGATTTCCAAACCGCAGGCAAGATTGAAATACACCAGAGAAAAATAATACAGTGAGATGCAACAGAGTGAAAACCATATGAAATAAATACTCTGGGGAATGAGAAGGAAAGCCCGTGGCCGGCGCCCTGACGCACAGACGCGTTCCTGCGCTCGCGGCTCCAGAGCGGGGGACCGGGGAGAGATCTCGGAGCCGCAGGAACTCTGGGCTATACTACTGTTCCACTCGGAGAGTTGGCCTGGTTCTGGGACGACAATAAACCCTGAGGAAAAGAAGAGAACAACATTTGAAAACATTTGCAAAGCCACACAGAGGGAAAAATCTGACCAAATCACACGATACAATCCTCCAATACATGCAACATTCATTGTGTAAGTGATTAGCGCTGTGTTTTACCCAAAGGTGAACACTCTTCCACTCTCAGCGGCCGGTAATATACAGCAGTGCTAATGGTGCAATAGACGCTCAGCGCCTCGTTCCGCTGCTGCCGTTTCAAAAACGCGGCGCTCGCATTGAAAACAATTGGAGAAATACACTAGCCTCGGGGAACTCTTTAGTGGACTCAGCCTAGATTAATAATACAAAGACTTTATTGGTCATAACTCTGGACAAAGATGAAACTGTGTGTCGATCACTGGCGTCTGTCGACTCGTGCACGTTAACAACGAACTACACTTCTGCTCAAGGCTGCAAACTGACCCGTCGCCCGTTGCTTTCCATCAAACGGACACAAGACTCACTGGAGGGAACAAAACTACTATAATCATGAGAACACATCACAAACACTGCTGAAAGTCAACATGTCCTTCTAGAACGTCTCTGGTTAGGAAGCATTTCTAAACGAACGTCTATGGTGTGGGTTCAGAACGGGCTGTTGCTCCCTCGCGATCTACGCTAGCTTCCCACGCTAGCTGCTAATGCTCCTGATCCCGGGCCTCGCAGCGCTACACGGGACCTGCGCTAGCCACCGCTGACGACAGAACACACACTACACCCCACAGGAGAAGTTCTAGATGGACCTCGTGGCAGACGGGAAAGGAATATTCTGACCTCTGACCTGTAATGCCTGAATCATAATCACACACTGCTGTTCGTTCTGCCACTGATGGAGTCATGGCTCCTCTGTCACATTTGTCTTGCTTAGTTGAGGACATTTAATTTAATATTCAGCAATATTATTGATCTCCTGGACTGACACCATTATATGAGAACGGAACTGAGCTGGACGATGACATCACGGTTTCTCCAGAGCCGCTATATATATATATATATATATATATATAAATGAACTTTTTTACAACAAAAATTAACCATCACTAAACTTACTGAAGCTGGACTGTGGCGGTATTCTCTTCTAGACACAAACTGTGTTGCATTATTGTCCTGTTATCTCTGTATCTCTGAACTCTGTATAATAACGGAGACTCGACTCACCACTTTGCCGGGTCTCGCCCATGTGCAAATAAACCCCTCCTGACATGCGGTGACAATACAGTCTTCTAGAAAGATGAGCACGGTGAGTCTCTCGTGCGCGATCTTCTTGCAGACTAGCGGCTCGAGCAGCGGCACGTCCTCCATGCGCGGGCACAGCGTCGTGCCCAGAGTCTTGGCAGGGTCCGTTTTGGTTTTGGTGAGCAGGTTGAGTTTGTCGCTGCTCTTGCTGCTGATGTGGCCCATGCTGTGGTTTCGCTTGTGGTCTTTCTCGGGGTGCCGGTCTTTACGGTCGTGCAGCGAGAGCGTGGCGAACTTGCTAACGCCGGTAGCGACGGGGTTCTCGGTCGTGGCGCTCTTGGTGCCGGAGCCGGCGGCCGCGTGCGGGAGACTGTTGGAGCGCGGCAGCGGCGCGGGCAGCGAGTTAGCCGGCGTGTTAGCGGCGCTGCTGTTGCTGCCGTTAGCACTGGGGTTGCTAGCGGTCGGGATCACGGCACCGCTAACGCTTCCTCCCGCCGGCGGGCCGCTCACATTCATGACGTTGGTGTGCGTTCGCGTTCGGGACAGCGGGAGGTGCGGGAACAAGATGTCCTCCGTCAGGTCCCATAGGCAGAGCTGCGTGTCCTGGCCCACGGAGCCGAAGCGGTACGTCACGCTAACCGGCCGGCTGTCCGTGGAGTTGCGTTTCGAGAGGCGTGACTGCGTGCTGTTAGCTCGATCGCGCCCGAAGTGGATCTGGTCCTGGAAGTCCTCGTCGCTGCCGCTGAACTCCATGGGGTCGCTCTCCTCAACGCTAGTGGTGTAGTGGTCGAACGCCACCACGCTAACCCACGACTTGTGCCCGTGTCCTCGCGCAATCACTCGGCAGTCCACGAACGACCACACGGTCACCAGGTCGTCCTCGCCGCCGGCCACGATGTACTTGCCGTCGGGGCTCCAGCACACACACAGGAGCCCGCCGAAGTAGCTCTTCATGTTCCCGTGCAGCTCCACCGCGTCAAAGTTGAAGACGCGCAGGAACCCGTCCTGGCTCACGCAGGCCAGGAACTTCCCGTCAGGCGAGAAGGCGAACTCGTTGAGCGCGCCGTCACCCACGGTCCACTTGAGCAGCGGGTTGCGTGTGGACTTGCTCTTGCAGGTGTGCACGGCGTAGCTCTCGCCCTGCTTCAGCAGCTGGTAGTGCGGGGCCGTGGTGCCGCAGGTGTGCTCCACGTTATACAGGTACATGCTCCCGCTGGAGTGGGCCACCAGGAACAGGCTCTCAGAGCCCGGGACCCACTTCACACACGTCACACGGGATTTGTCGATTAGTCTCTGAGTGAGATGGACGAGACAGAGAAGGCATGGGTTATGTAGAAAGATTACCAAAGTTGAACATTTCCAATAAAAACAAAAAGAAGAATCTACACTAGTATATTAAACCAATAAATACAAATGGGGACATTTACTATTCAACAATATTATTGATCTCCTGCATTGACGGAATTATATGAGAACTGAGCTGAGCTGGACGATGACATCACGGTTTACTCCAGAGCGGATATAAATATAAATGAACTAAATTAATAACTTTTTTACAACAGAAATGAAGCATCACTGAACTTACTGAAGCTGGACTGAGACGCTATTCTCTTCTAGACACAAACTGTGTTGCATGATTGTCCTGTTATCTCTGTATCTCTGAAACACTCCGTTGTAAAAAGCGCAGAGGTGTGTGTGTGCAGTGCAGAGGTGTGTGTGTGCAGTGCAGAGGTGTGTGTGTGTGCAGTGTAGAGCTGTGTGTGTGCAGTGCAGAGGTGTGTGTGTGCAGTGCAGAGGTGTGTATGTGCAGTGCAGAGGTGTGTATGTGCAGTGCAGAGGTGTGTGTGTGCAGTGCAGAGGTGTGTGTGTGTGCAGTGCAGAGGTGTGTGTGTGTGCAGTGCAGAGGTGTGTGTGTGCAGTGCAGAGGTGTGTGTGTGTGCAGTGCAGAGGTGTGTGTGTGTGCAGTGCAGAGGTGTGTGTGTGTGCAGTGCAGAGGTGTGTGTGTGCAGTGCAGAGGTGTGTGTGTGTGCAGTGCAGAGGTGTGTGTGTGTGCAGTGCAGAGGTGTGTGTGTGTGTGCAGTGCAGAGGTGTGTGTGTGCAGTGCAGAGGTGTGTGTGTGTGCAGTGCAGAGGTGTGTATGTGCAGTGCAGAGGTGTGTGTGTGCAGTGCAGAGGTGTGTGTGTGTGCAGTGCAGAGGTGTGTGTGTGTGCAGTGCAGAGGTGTGTGTGTGTGCAGTGCAGAGGTGTGTGTGTGCAGTGCAGAGGTGTGTGTGTGCAGTGCAGAGGTGTGTGTGTGCAGTGTAGAGCTGTGTGTGTGCAGTGCAGAGGTGTGTGTGTGCAGTGCAGAGGTGTGTGTGTGCAGTGTAGAGCTGTGTGTGTGCAGTGCAGAGGTGTGTGTGTGCAGTGCAGAGCTGTGTGTGTGCAGAGCTGTGTGTGTGTGCAGTGTAGAGCTGTGTGTGTGCAGTGCAGAGCTGTGTGTGCAGTGCAGAGGTGTGTGTGTGCAGTGCAGAGGTGTGTGTGTGCAGTGCAGAGGTGTGTATGTGCAGTGCAGAGGTGTGTGTGTGTGCAGTGCAGAGGTGTGTGTGTGTGCAGTGTAGAGCTGTGTGTGTGCAGTGCAGAGGTGTGTGTGTGCAGTGCAGAGGTGTGTGTGTGCAGTGCAGAGGTGTGTATGTGCAGTGCAGAGGTGTGTGTGTGCAGTGCAGAGGTGTGTGTGTGTGCAGTGCAGAGGTGTGTGTGGCGTGCGGGCGCTCACCTCCTCGTTGAAGAGCTTGCTGGTCTCCTTCTTGATGGGGTCGATGAGCTGCACCTGTCCCGCAGAGAAGCCCACGAGCAGCGACACACTCTCCGCCGTGGCCGTCAGGTGGTTGAAGTCGTGGCACGTCGGCTGCGTTCCCTTGTAGATCCTCTTATCGATGGGTTTGCTCAGGTCAGCAGCCTGTGGCCCAGAGACAGCCAGCGCTATTATACAGCGCTTTTACAACACAGTGTTTCAGAGATAACAGGACAATCATGATACACAGTGTGTGTCTAGAAGAGAATAGCGTCTCAGTCCAGCTTAAGTTCAGTGATGCTTCATTTGTTGTAAAAAAGTTATTCATTTAGTTCATTTATATATATATATATAGCGGCTCTTGAGAAACCGTGATGTCATCGTCCAGCTCAGTTCAGTTCTCATATAAGGGTGTCAGTGCAGGAGATCAGTAATATTGCTGAATATTAAATTAAATGTAAAATTGAATGTCCTCAACTATCTACTAGAAAGCAGAAGTAAACACCTGAACCGCTGCCAAACAAACACAGATTTGGGAAACACCGCGACAGGGCCGTACTCAAACCTGCTCACATGTATGAGTTTCTGTTACTTTCACATTTCATTCTATTCTCAACAAATAGGACACAAGGTGTGTTTTTCTCCATTGGGTCATCTGATGGTGTGTTAGGACACCTTTAGGACACTGGATGGAGTTTTTCGGTTCCTTGCCACTGTTGCCTTTGGCTTGCTCAGTTGGGGATATTCAAATTAATTAACCAATCATACCATTGATCAGCTCTACCAAACTTGGATGTCTTTTTTTTCCAGTAATAAACAAACATTGTTAAGTTGTTTTGATTGATACTGTGAAGCAGCTTTGATACAATCTGTATTGTGAAAAGCGCTATATAAATATATTTGACTTGACTTGACTATTCAATTTCTATGATGAAATACTTGAATAAATGAGAATAAGTGTTGAATACAATACACACTCTGTGCGCGCTATCGCTATTGCATGCGCGGCAAAACCGATGACATCAGCCTCGAGCGCATGCGCAACCTGAGATGATTATAAAGAATAAATATGACCAATACTGACAGCAAATAACAAATAAATATGGAATGACAGTAGCAGAATATAATTATGTAAACAGCATTAAATGTAAACACGGATTCAGGAATAGCATTTGTTGAGAATGTTCAATTCGTATGTGATTGTTTACAGTGGGATGCACACACACTAGGCATGTGCCGGTATCCAATTTTCATGCTGCGATTAATTGATTGAGCTTTTATCACGGTATACGGTATTATCACGATATTTTAATTGCTCAAGAGAAACAGATGGATTGTGGGTATCTAAAAAAACAACTTGCATCACAATGTGTAATTGCGCAATTAACCATAAAAACCACTGAACACGTGAACCATAAAAACTGCTGAACATGTGAACCATAAACAGAGGTCGGTAAATTGAAGTACATTTACTTGAGTATTTTTTGGAAAAGTTGTACTTTGAAGAATAGATTTAATGCGGATACTTTTACTTTAACTCAAGTATATTTCTAATGAAAAGAACTTAACTTTTACTTTACGCTGGGCAACGTTCCTCTCATTACTTTATTTTGCGGGGCATGGGCGATGCCTCATTCACAAATGAATCACTCTTTTGAGTCGATTCTGTTCAAAGATTTGATCAAACAAGTTGTCAGATCTGTGGAGTCAGTTCACACACACACTGCAGAATTATACGTCCGATCACACTACAGAAGATCATCACTGTGCATAAGAGTATTGTTTGTGTTCAGATGAGTTTTCACATTTTTGCCTTTTGAGAGCAAAACTTAATTTCAACATTGTCTAATAACTCAAACGTAGCTATAGGTTATTATTATACAAAGCAAAGGACATGCGATGACTTTGGGGCTAGAGATGACATGCCAGAAATAATGCCTCTTCTGTGTTTGTTTTAAAGACATCTAATTATAATCATTTAAATTAAATTAAATACCCATGTAAATAATAACATGTTATTGAATTGTTGTTATACATGTATGATGCGAAGTAACTTGGATCCAGTCTATTATGAAGACTTCAGATGATGCTAACTCTGAATCAACACGCACTAATGCTGCATTTTTCTAAGTGTCATAATCATTTGTTAACACACAAGTATTCATGACTTCAGTGAGCTCATTGTTTCTGCATTAAATTACTACATTGTTTAAATTAATTCATTTCTAGCTAACTGTGATTTGTTTACATTTCTGCATAACTCAGACAGTGTCCTCTGATAACAGATCTCTGTAAACTGTAATGTGGACTTTCTGTAAAGATGCTTAGAAATGATGTGTGTTGTGAAAAGCGTTGTACAAATAAACGTGAATTGAATTAACTAGTAACTAGCTCGAGCTACTTCAGTAGTTTTTCCGTTGGATACTTTGTTACTCTTAATCAAGTAACTATTAAGATTATTACTTTTACGTTGAGTAAATATTTCTATAAGTAACTTGTACTTTTACTTTAGAATTTGTGGATACTCTACACACCTCTGACCATAACAACTACTGAACAAATGTTTAACAAACTACAAACTAGTGAATATGTGAACCACTGAACCATGCAAATTATTGAACATATGAACCGTAAACAAAGTAATTTATGAAGTACTGAACACACGAAGTACTGAACACACGAAGCACTGAACACATGAAGCACATAAACTGTTCACAGCAGACCGACGATCCTCAAACTCAGTGAACAACAGCAAACACACTCCTGTCAAAGCAACACACACACACACACACACACACACACACACAGAGAGTGAGAGTGAGAGTGAGAGAGAGAGAGAGAGAGAGAGAGAGAGAGAGAGAGAGAGAGAGAGAGAGAGAGAGAGAGAGAGATAAACAAACAGACGCGCGTCAGCAGTGAAAGTGCGCGCGCGCGCGCGTGTGTGTGTGTGTGTGTGTGTGTGTGTGTGTGACATTCCCTAATGATGTGAAATGACCGCTGTTCCGCCAGTGTGGAGATAGCCGCGTCGTTCTCACCTTCCTGACGCCTTTGTAGATGTAGAAGTACAGCTCCCGGCCCACATTGAAGCAGATTCGGTCGCCGTTCCCGGACTGGTCATTGACGTTGACGAACGAGACCCGGACGGGGTTCGAGCCCTGCGAGTTGAAGGGCACACGGTTCGGGCGACTGTACTCGGAGTGTGTGAGGAGTTTATACGCGCCTTCCCGCGTGCTGAACTGACTCTTGATCTCGTTCATCTCCTTCCCTCCTCCCTCCGCCGCCATCTTTGACATTTACATTCATCCTTCCGCAGGCCCGGATCTGACGCGCCGCGCATGCGCACACATGGCGCCTCGGCCATCGCGTCCAAGTCTTCGTCCCCTCAGAAACTTCCCTGCTACATGACCGTGACATCATCATCATTATTGTACTGACTTTGGATGAACTGTCGTTTTCTCATGTCTCATATTAAATTAAAAATGTGAAAGAATAAAGTAGAAAGTATGTTTTATATGTATGCCTATGATAAAAAGCTTTACAATGCATAAGGATTCGCGACAGAACAAACACATTTACACACATATACACGCAATTTAAAATAATAATAAATAATAAAATGATGTTTCATCAGATAAAGTGAGCGATCACTCCAGGGAATATCAATGCAATTAAACACGTGATCGCTTCTCTCCCAAATCAGATGAAGTCTGTTCACCTGTCCTCGCGTGCATTCAGTGTTTTTTCTTCTTCTGCCAATTGTGTGAAAAATGATTAGTGCAATTCAAACCTAAACACAGATTGCTTATGATGTAATGATCTTCCGTCTTAAACTTCCATCTGATATTTAAGAATATTTGAAGCGAGTGTTTTACCGTGTAATTGCGTGACATCAGGAGAAAGGCCTCGACTGACACACACACTGAGATGTGTGTATAAAGCAGAGCAGGCTCAGTCTGGTGATCAGGTTGACTCACACTGATCTGGAATGGAAGAGCTGATCATCACCGGCCCGTCAGACGTTGTTGGCAGACTGGCGTTCAAATACATGGTAAGATTGTGACCTTTTATTTCATTCTTATTTTTCTCTTTATCATTTGATTGATGTGAATGTCTGTCAATTTAAATCTATAAATGCAATGTTGTATTACTGCATGACTTTTTTTAAAAATCCATCTGTGTGTGTGTGTGTGTGTGTGTGTCAGGAGATGTGTAAAGTAGACTCCAGCTCAGACTCCGAATCGGACACGAACCCGAGATGGTCTGATGTCAGCACCAAGGTATTTCTGATCAGATTATCCTCAAACGCTTCTGTGGTTTCAGAAACTCATGTGACCTCTGACCTCAGGGTTGGGAAAACAGCGCTCCGGAGAATCGGGAAGCTCCTGAGAGACTCCAGAAAAACTACCAACAGGTAAAGACTAAACCTGAGGAGTCCCGCTACAGTTTGTCTTGTTTTAAACCCCTGTCGGCCATAATGAGTCGTGTGAATGTGTGTGTGAGAGAGAGAGAGAGTGTGTGTGTGTGTGTCTTGTCTTGATTTAAACCCCTGTCGGCCATCATTAAAGTCCTGAGTGTGTGTGTGTGAGAGAGAGCGAGAGAGAGTGTGTGTGTGTGTGTGTGTGTGAGTCTTGTCTTGTTTTAAACGCCTGCGGGCCATTTGAGGCCCCTGTGTGTGTGAGAGTCCCTGAGAGCCTCTGCTGTACCTCCTCTCTCTCCTGAACCGGTGTCAGTGTCTGGATCCGTACGATGGGAGTTCTGAAGACTCGGGCTCCTCTGATGGAGGCGTGCAGAAGCGTCGGCCCCGGGGCCCCGTGAGGAGGAGAGCCGGGATCCGGGATCATCCCGATGTCCTGATGAGGTCCTCGAGCGACTCGGACTCGCAGAGCCGCTGCTGGCCGGAGGTGTGTGTGAGACTGGACCTGTCGGACTCGGGGATCCACACGCGGTCCGGCCTCAGCTCCCCCGCTCCGGACCCCTTCCCGCCGGGCTCCCGGGACCCCCCCGCCCTGCCCAAGCGGAAGCTGTTCCCGTCGGGAGAGCTGGAGGAGGGCCTGAGGAGGAAGAGGAGGTGCACTAGCGACATGGAGATCTGAAGATGCACACACACTGCACACACTACACACACTACACACACTGCACACACTGCACACACTACACACTGCACACACTACACACTGCACACACTACACACTGCACACACACTCGGGGAGGAGTGTGTCCTGTTATCCGGATGGAGAGAGACACTGAGGAAAGAGTCAATGAAGGATGTTTCTTCAGCTCAGGTTTAACTGATGATGCCAAAGTTATTACAATAATAAATTATGACTAACAAACCTAACGTTCATTCATGATTTCTGACCTCTCTTGAGTATAGCCCAGTCGTGTGTGTGTGTGTGTGTGTGTGTGTGAGCGAGAGAAAGAGAGTGTATGAGTGTGTTTTGTTGTTTAATTGTATGAAGTTAGGGCAAATTATTATACAAAATTTGAAATACTTTGCCCTAACTTCATACAATTAAACAACAAAACACAATTTCAACATCTATTAGGTGAAAAAAGAGATCGTATCACACTAGCAGCCGGATACATTTATGCTCGTCACAAAAAGAGAGAGTGGACGACTAATCAGTGATGCGCCCACACACACACACACTCGAAAACACTTGCACACTCAAACACTTACACACTGAATTCTAAATTCTTCACAGAATTTTTAAATGTTCATAAACTGTTCTATTTTATTTTATTTATTTTATACTGTTAATTTGTACATTTATTTTGATGTCTCTAATTATTCTATGTATTCCAAGCTTTGGCAATATTGTATGATGTACAGTCATGCCAATAAAGCAATTTAGAATTGAATTGTGTGAGTGTGTAAGAAAGAGAGAGAGAGAGTGTGTGTGTGTGTTTGACCTCCTGCTGATCCACTTGTATACACACTGAAGAACGTGTTGATTGTGGCTGGTGACAAGAGTAAAACACACTATATTTCTGTCATGATAGATAATATTGTCAGGAGAACGGATGGTTTCATTGAGAGAGTGAGAAAGAGAGAGTGAGAGAGAGAGAGTGTAAATCTATAAACTCACACAAATTTTGGGATAAATGGAAATTGTTATACAAACCAAATCAAGAAGTTCTGGCAATCCAAGACGGGGAGAAGTGGAAAAACCACTTCCAAGAATTATACACCCCGACTGAAATTCAAAATTATAAACAAAATTAAATAATTAATAAACTAGACAATTTGGAAAGATCAATTAAAGAAAATCAAAACCCTTTAGATTTCCCCATAACAATGAAAGAATTGGAAGAGAAATTAGGAGTCCTTGAGCCCAAGAAAGCCTGTGGTGTCGACAGCATCCTGAACGAGATGCTGAAACACACAGACCGAAGCTTCAAACTGGCCATGCTGAAACTGTTCAATGATGTTCTGTGTGTAGGGTTCTTCCCGGAGATCTGGAACAAGGGCCTCATCAGCCCCATCCACAAGAACGGAGACAAATTAGACCCCAACAACTACCGAGGCATCTGTGTGAACAGTAACCTGGGGAAGGTTCTCTGCAGCATCTTAAACTCCAGACTTTTAGACTTCCTTATGAAGCACAATGCCTTGAGTAAATGCCAAATCGGCTTTCTTCCAAAATGTCGCACATCCGATCAAATTTTTACATTACAAACACTAATTGACAAATATGTACATCAAAACAAAGGACACATTTTTGCTTGTTTTATTGATTTCAAGAAAGCCTTTGATTCAATCTGGCACAAAGGATTATACCTAAAGCTTATCGACAGTGGAATAGGGGGGAAATTCTATGATTTGATCAGATCGATGTACACCGCCAGCCAATGCGCTGTGAAAATTGGAAACCAAAGAACCGATTTTCCCCCAGGGGCGCGGAGTGAGACAGGGCTGCAGTTTAAGCCCCACCCTCTTCAACATTTACATCAACCAATTGGCCGATACGTTAGAACATGCTCCCTTTCAAGGTCTCACTCTACACGACACAGAGATCAAGTGTCCACTAAAGAGGGGCTTCAGGACAGCCTGGATCTGCTGGAGGATTACTGTCAGTCCTGGGCCCTGACCGTCAACCTCCAGAAAACTAGAGTCATGATGTTCCAGAAACGCTCCAGATCTCAGGGACCAACACACACATTCACACTATCACACAGACCCATTGAGAGCACAAAAACATACACTTACCTCGGCCTGAAAATAACTCCAACTGGCAACTTTACTTTGGCTGTGAATGAACTCAAAGAGAAAGCTCAACAGGCTTTCTATGCCATAAAAAGATCAATCAAAATTGACATCCCAATCCAAATTTGGCTCAAACTTTTCAAATCAATAATCGAACCAATTGTTTTATATGGCAGTGAAATCAAATTTCCTTCTATCAAATTAGATTTTTTTAAATTGGAAAAACATCCAATTGAAACTCTACATTTAGATTTCTGTAAACGAATACTCAAAGTCCAAAGAAAAACACCAAACAACGGATGCAGGGCAGAATTAGGCCAAAACCCTCTCCTTCTAAACATCCAAAAAAGAGCCATCAAATTCTGGAAACACCTCAAAACAAGCGACCCCAACACATACCATTACAAAGCCCTAAAACACCAAGAGCTGAGCGTAACGAGGAGTCCCCTGTGCCAGCGGGTGCTGACACACACACACACACACACACACACACCTGAGCGTAACGAGGAGTCCCCTGTGCCAGCTGACACACACACACACACACACACACACACACACACACACCTGAGCGTAACGAGGAGTCCCCTGTGCCAGCGGGTGCTGACACACACACACACACACACCTGAGCGTAACGAGGAGTCCCCTGTGCCAGCTGACACACACACACACACACACACACACACACACACCTGAGCGTAACGAGGAGTCCCCTGTGCCAGCTGACACACACACACACACACACACACACCTGAGCGTAACGAGGAGTCCCCTGTGCCAGCGGGTGCTGACACACACACACACACACACACACACACACACCTGAGCGTAACGAGGAGTCCCCTGTGCCAGCTGACACACACACACACACACACACACACACCTGAGCGTAACGAGGTGTCCCCTGTGCCAGCTGGTGCTGAGACACACACACACACACACACACACACACACACACCTGAGCGTAACGAGGAGTCCCCTGTGTGTGTGAGTGTATCACACACTCACTCACTCAGCGAGCACAGTCTGGCCATAGAGACGGGAGTGTGTGTGTGTGTGTGTGTGTGTGTGTGTGAGAACCTAACCTAACCTAACCTAACCCTAACCTGTTGGGGCAGAGCTGACTGCTACCAACCACGTCCATAGGTGGCGGATAATGGACAACCCTTCAGATATGAAGGTAAGCTACGAAATAAGCTGGGGGTACCGTGCGGTGGTCCCCAGTCGAATAAGTAGCCGTGGACCAACAGCGGAGGTCTATCAGGTATGGAGGGACTAGTCGAGTGGCATCACTAGATCCGTTGTTAAAACTCCATTTATGCCAATGATACTTCTCGACATGGCGAGTTCAGTCCGCGATTATCTAAGACTGCTGCCCCCACTGCCCTGTGGGTTGTCTTCCGTGAGCATTCCATCTCCTCAAGACAAGGCCGCGTTGGGGACACGCGAGAGGCAGGCTCAACAAAGGACAGAGACCTGGCAGCCCCCTGCAATTCCACCGTCCATCCGGTTGTCTAGAGTTCATCTCCTGCCACTGGAAAATGGATTTTGGAGTGAAGCGTGGAGATAGGGTCTGCGCACCCCTCTCTTCACATTAAATCCATTCTTTGTGCATGCTGTCACTTCACCGTACAAGTCCTTCGGCGACAGGGCAAATGCGACGGGGGCAGGTTTTGGATCAGACTGGCAGCCTCTAGCCTGAGCCCTGCACGGAGGCGGCACAAACGTGATGGTCGCTGTGTGGACGGGTTGGAACAGCGTCCACCTTCGGCAGCTTCTTGTGCGACTGAGCAGCCCTCTTTAGGGTCCGCACTGCTCACTCCCTGCAGGGGGGAGGGTCTAGAAAAGGTGACCCAAACATTGCCTGTTCCCTACACTCCTGGGCGGCCCACCGCAGTCACCAAGGCATCCCATTACGCGGTCGAAAATATAAATATAATTCTAAACTACTAAACCTGGCTACATGGAACGTACGCACACTTCTTGATGTGAAGAATGGAACTGACAGACCCCGCAGACGCACTGCCCTGGTTGCGAGCGAGCTTAACAAGTACAATATTGACATTGCAGCTTTGAGTGAGACCCGGCTCGCAGAAGAGGACTCCCTAATAGAAGTCGGGCAAGGATACACCTTCTTCTGGAAGGGTCTTCCAGAAGATACCCGCCGTTTACATGGAGTAGGTTTTGCTATCAAGAGCAGACTGCTCCAGAACATTCCAGAGTCTCCAGTGGGAATCAGTGAGCGGCTGATGACTTGGCGCATTCCTCTTTCAAAGGGTCGCTATGCAACATTGCTAAGTGCTTATGCGCCAACTCTGGATGCTGAAGAAAGCATCAAAGACGCTTTCTATGAGTCTCTCGACGCAGCTCTCCTCAAAGTTCCTCACACTGATAAACTTGTGCTTATGGGAGACTTCAATGCCAGAGTAGGCTCCAACAACATGCTCTGGTCTGGGGTAATTGGGAAACATGGATTAGGCAACATAAACAGGAATGGTCTGCGAACCCTTTCCCTCTGCTCTGAGCACAAACTGGTCATAACCAACACAATTTTCCAAATGTAAAAAACAAATATAAAGCATCATGGATGCACCCCAGATCCAAACACTGGCACCTACTCGACTACATTATTACCCGGCAACATGATCTACATGAAATCTCCATTACCCGAGCAATGCGTGGTGCGCACTCACTTTCACCAAAGCGGCCGTTTACCAGGCAGTCTGCGTTTCCACCCTGCTGTTTGGTGCAGAAGCATGGACCCCCTACCGCAGGCATATTCGGTGTCTTGAGGGTTTTCATATCAGATGTTTGCAACATATACTAGGTATCACATGGAAAGACAAAATCTCCCACACGGACATCCTCCAGCGCACCAACTCCAGCTGCATGGAGGCAATCCTTGCTAAGCGGCAACTGCGATGGATTGGACACGTTATCCGCATGCCCTCCCACCGCCTTCCCCGGCAAGTCCTCTATGGACAGATACATGCAGCCAACAGGAGACCTGGGGGTCAGAAGCGTCAATACAAGGATCATCTCAAGGAGACCCTGAAACGCTGTGGCATCAGCCCTGGAGTTCTGGAAACAAAAGCTGCCAACCGTCAGGCATGGAGTTCTGCATGTGATCTGGGGGCCCAACAGATCGAATTAAAGCGCGCTCAACATAGAACCGAGCTACATCAGCGCAGACTTCAACGCGCACAGCCACAACTATATCCACACCCAGACTCAGCATTCACTTGTCCTTACTACAGTAGGACATGTGGCTCTCAGATTGGGCTTCACAGTCACCTTCAATGGCACCGCCGTCAGCAGCGGTTGCACCAACACTCCAATAATGCATCCTAGAAGTGACGTCATCTTCGAAATCGATGGACAGCATAAGAAGAAGAAGTGTGTGTGAGAGAGACTCAGCGAGCACAGTCTGGCCATAGAGACGGGAGTGTGTGTGTGTGTGTGTGTGTGTGTGTGCGTGTGTGTGTGTGTGTGAGAGACTCAGCGAGCACAGTCTGGCCAAGTGGCCATAGAGACGGGAGTGTGTGTGTGTGTGTGTGTGTGTGTGTGTGTGTGTGAGAGAGACTCAGCGAGTACAGTCTGGCCATAGAGAGGGGAATGTGTGTGTGTGTGTGTGTGTGTGTGTGTGTGAGAGAGAGGCTCAGCGAGCACAGTCTGGCCATAGAGACGGGTGTGTGTGTGTGTGTGTGTGTGT